>PVJH01019544.1:0-42541 GCA_004026705.1 Nesogale talazaci
GAAATGACCTGTTTGTGGATCATCTCATTTTTCAAACTTGCTTCCTGGGATGTTAGACTGGAAGGCTCTGTGCCCTGCCCAGGTAGAGGCTGTACCCTATCTGGGGAGATAAGCTCTATGAAATGACAGGCAGTGGTTACAAAGTTCAGCAGGTTGTTGATCTCCTTCTTGTGAGGCTGGTGCAAAGGGGTGCAAGGGGCTGGCTGGTGCGACCCCAGGGCCCTTTCAGGCATAGGCTGGACCCCTCCCCCCCCACAGCACCCCTCATCCCAAGCTAGCTACTTAGCATTTGTAAATGTACTGCTCTGGGGACACTTTACC
This sequence comes from Nesogale talazaci, assembly GCA_004026705.1. Lineage (NCBI taxonomy): Eukaryota > Metazoa > Chordata > Mammalia > Afrosoricida > Tenrecidae > Nesogale > Nesogale talazaci. The sequence continues at coordinate 322 of PVJH01019544.1, forward strand.
AGATGTTACTGGCATCGTCGCCGTTATCTGTTTTGCAAAATGTTCTTCCTACCATTGGTAAAACTCGATTTTATTTTATTTTATTTTTGGCATCACTGCTCTCCGGTGGTGGGAGTAGGTGGCCCAGCCCCACCGCTGGAATTGAACCTCCGTCCCAGTGGGCCGCAGTCCCATGCACAACCACTACGCCACTGGGGCTCAGCCCCCTTGATTTTATTTTAAATAGAATTTTAATTTGATTCTGCTTTCCTACAGTTTTGGTGTTAAAAGTGAGATCTGAGGAGCAGCTCCCTCTGGCAGCTCCTGGAATCTGGGGAAATTGAACTTGGGCTCAGAGTGGTTTGAGCTCTCCTCTGAACACTTTCACAGATCCTTTCTGCTCCAGGAAACAGCTACTGTCTCAGGAACCCGGGGGGAGTCTCTACGAGCCAGTGTTGACTTGATGGCAGCGAGTACGGTTATTTTCCAACAGTTGTTAGTAACTGCCTGTGCGAGTAACTTTTGGATCTTTGAGACTCTGCCGTGCTGTGTCTGAGGTTTAATCAAGTTTTATTACTAGATTATTTTAGCTATTTTTTGGGACATCACTGCCCTCTGGTGGTGGGAAGGAGGCCCAGTCTTGCTGCTGGATTTGAACCTCCAACCCAGTGGGTCGCAGTCCCGTGCCCAACCACTAGGCCACCGGGGCTCAGCCCTCATTTTAGCTATTAACATACTTGTTTTACTCAGCCTGGATTTGTTTGTTTTCTCTCTGTTTTGGCTTTCATTGGAAGTCAGTCTACTTCGTGGGTCTCAAGGGTAGTCGTAGAGGAGAAATCTGCTTTCGGACTTCAGGATCACCAGAGGCCCCAAACTTTGGAGATGGGAAAAATCAAGCACCTTCCAAGCTCCATTGTGGTCTTAGGGAAATGAGACCCTGAGAAAACCAGTGGCAGTATTTGGTATAAACCATCTTCACTTCAGCCCAATTGTTTAGAGGGCATCCACGCAAAAAACTGTGTCACTGGGAACCCTGTTGGCAGTCACACATGGGCCACAGAGGTGTGATTGTAATGGATCTGGGAAACCCTTCTGTCTTAAAAATGGAGTGAATACTCCTACTCCCACCACTGGAAAGCAGTGATGCCCCGCCTCCCCCCCCCAAAAAATGGAGTGAATACATATGGGAAACAGAAAGATTTCTCCCAAGTTGTCTCCCCCAAAGATATGCTGAACAAGCTCCTTGCAAATGCTCACTTGGAGGTCAACAGAAGTAGATCAGGGGTTATTTTCCCTAAGGGTTATCAGCCTGTGGCAGTCATGTGCTTATGTTAATTTCATGATTGAAATGTAGGGGTGGAGTCTAGCCTGTTCATCTGGAGATAGCCATTGAGTAGCCAATGAGGCCTCCGTGTGGGCATGGCGTTCTCCTGAGACTTCTGGGAAATCTCGCGATATTTCCTTTGTGAAGATGAGAAGCTATCTCCCCAGTTGTTGGGAGTTAGTCTCAGAGATGATTAATCACAGACAACACAGGATGGTGGTGTCTGGGAGGCTGGAGGAGCCCGCAGAGAGACCACACAGCTTTGCCCTGATGGAGCGGGACCTCTGAGGCTGGGGCAGCCGCCTGGAGGCCTCTGCCAGCGATGAGTTGCTTCTGCCACCACAGGATGCTGTTGATGGACCCTGAGCCCTGGAAGCGAGGAGTCATGGGGAGACCCCTGCCAGCGCTGGGACTCTGCACCCACTGACCTGTGACTTCGTGAGTCAGAAGAAGACTTTATGGACTGATTTCTGATATATGGGTTAATATCAGACTTCTGACTTTGAGCTGGACTGGGCTGGGATGTTTTCTCAATGTCCTGTTCCTCTTGAATATAAACCCATTCCTTATATCCATATGCATGTCCTTGAATTTGTTCCTCTAGTCTACCCGGACTAACACACAGCCATGTACAGCAATAAGGCTATAAAGTCCGTCTGTCCCATAGCTGACATCCTGATAAACAGAGAAAAGATTGAAGTTGTCAAGGACTTTGCGATAGTTACATAATCTGGTGTCAATTTGAGGATAAGAGATTAAGGGTGGAGGCTAGCCAGTCAATCAGAATATAACCAGTGAGGCCTTTGTGTGGACCTGGCTTTTTCCTGAGGATTCTGGGTATCCCTATAGTCCTCCATTGAGATGAGACCCACACGAACTCTCTCTAATCACTCCCTGCAGGCCATTTCTGAGGAGAAGCCACATGAACCGACCCTGAGGCAGCGTTTCAGTGCTGAGGAGCCACGTGGAAACCTTGCCATTACCGAGATGCTTCTAACCCACTGGCCTGTGATCTTCCTGCATTTGGTGTCATTGCACGTGTTTCGTGAGTCTGAAGGAGACTTTATAGATTGGTATTGGACATGTGGGCTAATATCGGACTTACGAACTTGATCTGGATTGGGATGGGATGTTTTCTCAATATTCAACTGGTCTTGTATATAAACCTCTGTGCTAGTTCAGGTAGACTAGAGGAGCAATTTCATAGACTCGCATATGGATATGGGGGTACGGTTTATATACAAAAGGAATGGGACTTTAAGAAAATTCAGTTCAAAGTCATAAGTCCGATATTAGCCCATATGCCCGATACCAGTCTATAACGTCTCCTTCCAACTCACGAAGTCACAGGTCAGTGGGTGCAGAGTCCTAGCGCTGGCAGGGATTTCCCCAGGGCTTCTCGCTTCAGGACTCAGGGTTCCTCAACAGCATCCAGTGGTGGTAGAAGCAACTCAGCGCTGCCAGGGTCTCCACGTGGCTTCTCCAACTTCAGAGGTCTGGTTCCATCAGGGTAAGGCCGTGTGGCTTCTCCAGCCCCTCGGATGCTGCCCTCTTGTCTTGTCTGTAATTTGTCGTCTCTGAGACTAACTCCCAACAACCGGGGAGATAGCTTCTCAGCTCTACGAAGGAAATATCGCGAGATTTCCCAGACATATCAGGAGAAAGCCATGCCCACACGGAGGCCTCATTGGCTACTCAATGGCTATCTCCAGAATAACCCCTACATCTCAATCATGAAATTAACGTAAGCACATGATCGCCACAACCTCAGTCTTCAAACCAAACTGTTACTTTAAGGACTGAGGCGTGCATGACCCAACTCATGAAGTTTTCAACTGTGTGCCCATGCTGGATGTTAAGTGAAGAAGACTGAGGAAGAATCAGTACATTTAATTATGGTGCTAGTGAAGAATATCAAAGGTCCCATGAACTGTTAGAAGCATCAACAAACCTGTCTAGAGTGAAGTACAACCAGAACGCTCCTTAGAAGCAAGGGGATGAGACTTCTTCTCACATACTTTGGACATGTTACCATGAGACAAGGATTATCACACCTGAGAAAGTAGGTCAGAGGAAAACTTTCAAGATATGGATCGACACAACGGCTGCAACAATAGGTTCGAACATGGCACTGTTTTACGGTTATATATTGGATCTCAGAACTGCCTTGAAGGCACCCAACAAGAAGCCAACCAAGTTTGGGGCAATTTGTTACAGCAGCTCTAGGAGATGTATGCCGCATCAGATAAGATTAGCGGTCCGTAAGGAGTACTTTGCCTACCCCCACCCCTGGACATTCTCGATGTTTCTTCATACTTGGATGTCAAATTGGGGGTGAAGGGTACTGTAGGCATCTAGTGTATAGATACCAGGGACACTGCTAAATAGCCTACAGGCACAGGACCATCTCCCCCTGTATCAAAGAATTATGCAACTCAAAACATCACTAGAACTGGGAGTTTGAACTAGAGGCAAGAATGAGACTTCCTCTCCCTTATTTTGGGCTTGCTGTCTGGAGACATCAGTTCCTGGAGAAGAATAGCCAGCTTGCTTAAGTTTAGGGGCAGTGAAAAAGAAGGCCTTTAACAAAGTAGATTAACCCAGTGACTGCGAAAATGGGCTCAAACATGAGAACAATTATGGGGATAAGGGAGACCAGGCAGTGTTTCCTTGTTGTGCACAGGGTCACTGAGCTGGCCCCGACACCAGGGCACTCAACTCTCCTCTTAACACTACCTAGCTTTCAATCACTGCCACATCTCTCCTCTCAGTGAACTTTGCCTCCTACGTTAGCAGCTGACACCCCCACCACACCCCCCCAGCATGGGCTCTGAGATGGCCCAGAGCTGCCCCTCCCCTCCATCACTGATCTTCCACTGGCTTTTCTCACTGCCTCTTTCTATCCTGGTGGGCTGCCTTCAGACTTCTAGGTCCTCAATCATGACCGTGAGGTAAAGACTCTTGCCTTCACTTGGAGTAAGGTGGCCTCTCTTCTTGGTTCCAAAGAAATAACCTTGGAGCCATCAGGATACCCCGGTTTAGGACTTCCAGGCCAGACCAGCAAACAGTGGCCTGGGATGCCAACATCAGTTCACCTCAGGAGAGCGCACAGGGGAACTGGCTGATAATAGTTTTCTCATGCACGTGCTGAGAGCTTCCTGGTTGACAAGGACATTGGCTCCTGGCAGCAGCTTATTATTCCTATATTATAAAGTCAGCCCCAGACCCTTGCATCTCTTTTTTGAAGTAGGACCATTTAGAGAGACTTTTATTCATGAGAGAAATAACTCTCCTATCTTAAAACAGCTTCTCTAAAGTTCTCTCCACTGAGGTATTCCAGACTATGGAATTTGGTCACAGGAACTACATGGAAGAGATATTAGAGGTGAGAGAAAATACATGGAAGTTTATTGCAAAACGGCATATTTTGGGTGATTCACGTCAAGTACAAAAAATACACTGAAGAACGTAAGTTACTGTTTTTGTTAAAATGAAAAGGAGAGAAAGGCACATTTTTATGTTTTTTGTTTTTTGGGGGGCATCACTGCTCTCCGGTGGTGGGAGTAGGAGGCCCAGCCCCACTGCTGGAATTGAACCTCCGTCCCAGTGGGCCTCAGTCCCGCGCACAACCACGACGCCACCGGGGCTCAGTCCTGAAAGACACATTTTTAGGTCAGAGCTCGATGATAATTTTTCACAAGGAAATACACCATGAAACACAGTTGTGTGTCAAAAACTTACTATATTTTAAAGGCAAGGTCTAAACTAATTCGTTGCGATTATACATTTTATATTTGTTGAAATAAATGTCATTGGAACACCACGATGAGTATTTTAATTTATTGTCTACAAACGAGGGGCACTATTAAAAAAAAGACTAAAAGTCCTACTCTAAACAGGAGGTAATAATAAATAGAACAGTAACAGGTGTTTTTACACACATGAAAACGAATGAACATAACTGAGCCGACTACAGACCTTATATACATAGTTCTCAAGCTGACCTTTTATAAGACAAAATCATTTTTCTCAAACTGTAGGCTAGAATTTGTAGACAATGTATCACATCCTGTCTGTATTGTTATGTGGCTACACAGTCTAATTTTGTTGGTAGTACTTATATGTAAGTTTGTTTAGTGTTTATAATTGTCCAGCTTATGGGGACAGGACATGATTTAAGAGTGGAGTTTAGGTTTTTATATCATGTAAAGAAAGTATTAAAAAAGTATGCTATTTTAGAGATGCAACCTACAGTAAGATGATCTTGGCTAGATGTTATCTATTCCTTCCCTCGCTCCCTTCTAGTCATCTGCATAAACTGTACCATGGGAAGCTCTGCCAGGTAAGAGTTTAACATTTTAGAGAGGCAAGTTACAGAAGAAACTCAGACTAGGTTGAAGGGTAAGCTAACTACTAGATAGAGACCTTCCACAAACACCTGGTTTTAGAGATAGTGTATTGAGCCAGTTACTCTTCTCGGGAACCTCAGTTGCCAAAAAAAAAAAAAAAAGGAAGAGGCCAAGAAGACACAGAAACTCTAGCATTAATGAAAGGTGAAGAATCACAGGTTGTCGAAGGGACACAAAAAGCAGTAGTCTGGGAACAAGGATTTGGAGAAAAAAGGCTCCTGCGTTTTAAACGTCTTACCATGTACTACATTACAATCATTGGGTTTCACACCGCTCAAGATAAAGGAAAGATCTCTGAGGGTCTTCTACCTAAAGAGAGGGAGGCTGTGGCAGAAATTTTACATGCATATTCATGAAAAATGATCAGTTTTACTCTAGAACACTTCATTTTCTAATGATGCACTACAATAGCTATTTTTAACTGTAGTTACATTCAGTGTCTGTGATTTTTGACTTCTTAAAAGTAAATTGAAGCGTTAACACTAGGATACTTGTTGATGCTCAAGGAACAAAGTGCAGTACACCTTCAGGAAAAACCTGGTCTCTGTTGAGACTGACAAAGCAGGATGGGGATTCTGCCGCACGAAACGCCCTCCTGCTAGGATGTGAACGTCCATCGGGGAGTTAGTTCCCTGCCATGCACACCCCTCCACCACATGAGAACTCAGCCAACGCCAGACCGAAGGGAGATGCGAAGCCACAAAACACAGAACAACGGGAAGAAGAAGAAAGGAATAGTAAAAGCCCATCCCACATCAGTTGGGCTTTTCCTCTGCTGCTTCCATTTCCGGGTACATGCGGCCCAGGGCGGCATTAGGGCGGCACACGAAGGCGTCAGTGTCCCTTCCCAACTCTGTCAGCTGTTCTAAGGAAGACACGCAAGGATAATGGTCTTTCAGCATCTCTGGCAATTTTGAGATCTTATCTTGAAGCCGCCGTGACCGTCTCACTGGTGTTAGAAACTTGAGCTCCTTAAATAGCGAATTGGTTTCCTCAAACAGAATCTTCTTTTTGACACTGAAAAAAAGTTGGAAAGCATGTGTGAGCACTTTTGCTGTGTTCTTTCAGGCCAGTTGCGGTACTATGTTGGGCACCTGGCGACTACGAGCAGCTTGTCTCAGAGAAAGGAGGGGGCCAGGGAGCTCCTGAAAGTGAGGAACTTAACTCTTTTCCCTACTGGATGTTAGAACTCGTACATGTGAAAACAAGTAGACCATAACTATCCACAGAATGCAATCCAAGCCTGCTGATAGCAATCCACAGGAGGAGATGAAAGTAAAACCATCTGAATGTAAAGTTTTCAAAATGGCACTATCTAGAGAAAAGAAAAGTAATAAGGTGTTTCAAAGGGGAATGTCCCCATCACATGCCGTCTGCTTCAAATCCTTTCTACCACCGGACTTACTGTGCTTACTCCACAAGCATGCAAATAAAGCACACTGCACTCAGAAAGATTACCTCTGCAAGGATGGGGTGGTCGACACGTTATATTTAATCAGACAGCTGTCCCTGGCTTCTTTCTCGGGCGTGTTCTCAGCACCTGCTGGTTCTGTTGCTGCGTCTTCTTGCTCTTTTTCACAACCTTGAAATTCCACCCGTTTACGATGTTTGGCTTCTATTTTCAGTTCTCCCAGGTCCAGGGGAACCCCTTGGTCTTCAGTGTTGACTTCCTGGTCGCGTTTCTTCGTTGCACAGGTAGGCTCGCGATTCTCTCCTGCACAGACCATATTTTTTCATAGATGAATCTTAGGCCATATTTTAAGTATAAAATCAGAAGATATTTAAGTTCATTGTAGCTGACCAAAATAACAAGACCAAAGAACTGAACTGTCATCTCTTAAGACTTTTCTTGACCGGGCTATAATTTTCCTAAGCTGCCAACTCTTCAGTATTACTCACAGGGCACCTGCTGTGTGTCAGGGATTGCACATGCTGATACGCGTGACTGAAACCATCCCAGTCCCTGTGAAGCTCACAGTCGATGAACAGACACAGCTGAAGATAGTCAATTATAAAAGGCAAACACTATAAGCTAAAAGCTAAGTGCTTATGGGGCTTAAATTAAAAAGTAGTTTGCTTGTGGAGAAAAGGAGATGGTTGAGCAAAGGCTTCACAATATTTAGGTGGAGTCTTGAAAAATAAGTACTTGGGGAAAAAAAGGGAGAATAATTTTGAAGTATGAAAACCATTGATTAAGACAACAGGCTGATTGTGCGCAGGACTGCGGCCCACTGGGATGGAGGTTCGATTCCAGCTCCACGGAGCAAAGGCTGGGCCTCCTACTCCCACCACCTGAGGGCAGTGATGCCCCCCCCCCCCCAAAAAAAAACAAAAACAAACAAACAAACAAAAACCAAAGACAACAAGACAAGGTCAGTGTGCTCAGGATATGGAATAAAGAGCAAAGCAGGAGTGGGGGGAGCAGGTGGTAAGCTCAGGTAGACAGCTCCTGATGGTAACGAACTGAATATATTCCTTGCAAGGAGTTTGGCAAGAAAGTCATTGGAGAAATCAATGAGAGAGCACGTCGTGCAGAACACCTACTATCAAGTGCAAAGTAACAAGTGTTGACAAGGACATGGGATGAGAGCTTTGTCGTTGGCAGGAATGCAAAAGTGGCTGGAATACCATGACAATTCCTCGAAAATCTGAACATTGAATGAACATGTGACCTGGTAATTTCACTGGACTCCAACAGATGCTTGTATATGCTCATGACAGCATCGTCTAAAACAGCCCAAAGGGATGAATGTCTAAATAAAATGTAGTAGATAAATACAACAGAATACTTAGCTTCCATAAAATGAAATGAGGTTCTGCTACATGCCAGCTCATGGTAACCTTGAAAACATGAAGTAAAAAAAGCCAGACACGCAAGGACAATTATTATAGTGAAGATCCAAAAGAAGCAAATCCACAGAAACAGAAAAGAGGTCAGCGGTTACAAGGGAGTAAGGCAAGAGAAGACTAGGATACTATTGTTCAATGGTTACAGCATTTCCACACAGAGTCAGAAAGATTTTTGGCAACAGCGAGAGGTGATAGTTGTAAAACACTAAGTTGGATATGTAAAAGTAACTTAAATGGTACTAATAACTTACATGGTACCAATATTCAAAAGTAACTTAAATAGTACTAAAATATACCTAACATAAATGGTTAATTTATGTTAGCTACATTTCAGTATCACAATAAAAGCAAAACAAAACTAACCAGGAAAGCCTGAGAAACTTTCACAACCAAGAGGAAATCAAGAACACGTGACGAGTAAGTAAATGTCCACCACCTGTCTGTCAGTCTGTCATGCTGTGGTGGTTTGTGTGCTGCTGGGATGCTGGAAGCTGTGGCACTAGTGTATCACATGCCCGCAGGGTCACCCACAGAGAACGGGGCTTCCGTGGCGCTTCCAGACTAAGAACAGACAACAAAGACGGAACTGGCTGCCCGCTTCAGAGGAAGGAGCTGCTGAAAACCTTATGCATGGCTTTGGGACACTGTCAGGTATCCAAAACCCAGTGAATGAAAGCAGAACACTGTCGGCGGCAGTGCCAGGTCCGGATTGAGAAGCAGCTGCTTTCTCAGCGGGGGGTCAGCCAGGGGGATGAGAATGGGCACATAGAGGCTGTGGCACTGGTGCCTTCAGAATCCTCGTTTGCAAATGAGGTACAAGGCAGAGTCAGAAGAAACAGCTGCACAAACCTGCTTGTAATTGGAACTTGGACTGTGCAAAGTATGAATTCGGAAATGGGAGTGGTCAAAAATGAAATGGGACACCTACAGAGAGCTATCCTGGGCATTAGTGAGCTGACACGGACTGGTATTGGACTTACTGCATCACTGCTCTGGTGGGAGTAGGAGGCCCAGCCTTGCTCCTGGACAGCTGCCGCTGGATTTGAACCGTCAACCCTGTGGGCCGCAGTCCTGCGCATAACCACTGTGCCACCGGGGCTCAGTATTGGACTTATCTGTGCGGGGAATTCTGGAAGGCATCTACTTGGCTCACTGACTGGGAAGATCCACATTTGTACCCGTTCTAAAGAAAGGTGACTCAAGGGAATGCTCCAACTACCACTGACAGCACATGAAAAGCACAAGTCTACTGAAGCTCATCCAACAACGGGTGCAGCAGGGCAATGGCAGGAACAACCAGAGGTTCAGGCCAAATTTAGAAAAGGACATGATTTATCCTGGCTGCTGTCAGAGGGATCGTGGAATACCAGAAAGATATGTACTTGTGCTTTACTGACTATGCCAAAGCAGCCAACCGTGTGGATCATAACAAACGAGGAATACCCTTGACAGGAGTGAGAATTCCAGAACCCTCCATTGTGCTCATGTGGAGCTTGGGCATGGATTCAAACAGAATACGGGAATACCGCATGGTTTAAAGTTATGAAAGATGTGCGTCAGCGTTGTATCCTCTCACCATACTTGCTGAATTGTACGCTGGGTAAATAATCAGAAAACTGGATTCTGTGAAGATGAGTGCAGGATCAGGATGGAAGGAAGGTTTGTTAACCACGTGCGATTTGCAGCTGACACACTCTTGCTTGCTGAAAGTGAGAAGGACTTGAAGCATTTGCTGATGGAAATCATGGATGGCAGTCTTTTCAATGTGGGTTATAATTTAATGTAAAGACGACCAAAACTTTCACAATTGGACCAATAGCGCACAACATGGAAGAGAATAAAAATTAAAGTTGTTGGGCCGAGCCCACGGGTTTGGCGGTTCAGATGCAGCGGCGGCTCTCAGGAGCAGCACTGGGTGGCTCCCACAACCACCAGAGGGCAGTGAGGCCCACAAAAACAACAATGGGGATGAGCCCCGGCGGTGTAGTGGTTGTGCGCGGGACTGCGGCCCACTGGGATGGAGGTTCAATTCCAGCTCTACAGGAGCAAAGGCTGGGCCTCCTACTCCCACCTGCAGAGGACAGTGATGGCTGAAAAGCTAAAAAACCAAACAACAACAAAAACAAAACAAAAAATTAAAGTTGTTAAGGACTTTGTTTTACTTGGATCCACAATCAATGCTCATAGAAACTGTCAAGAGATCAAAAGAAGTATTGCATTAGGAAAATCTGCTACATAAGACCTCTTTAGATGATTTAATTTAAAAAAAGGAAAAACAAAACGAAAAGACCTCTTTAGAGTACTGAAAAACAAGGATGTTATTTTCAGGATAAAGGTGCCCCTGAGTCAAGCCAAGGTACTTTTTGCTTTTTTTAAAATAAATCATTTTATTAGGAGCTCATAGAACTCCATCACAACCAATACATACGTCAATTGTATGCAGACCACATTTGCACTTTTTTCTGGGGGGTGGGGTGGGCATCACTGCTCTCTGGCGTTGGGAGTAGGAGGTCCAGCCCCACTGCTGGAACTGAACCTCCATCCCAGTGGGCCGCAGTCCCGCGCACAACCACTACGCCACCGGGGCTCAGCCCCGACATTTGCACATTTGTTGCCATCAACAATCTCGGAACATCCTCCTTCTACTTAGGCCCCTGGTACCTGCTCCTCATATTTCCCCTCTCTCCCCCAGCCCCCATGAACCCTTAATAATTTACAAATTGTCATTATTGTGTCATATTGTACACTGTCCGATGTGTCTCTTCACCCACTTCCCTGTTGTCTGTACCCCAGGGAGAAGATTATACATTGATCCCTACAATTCCTCTCCCCTTTCTACTCTACCGTCCCGGTATCACCACTCCCACCACTGATCTTGAAGGGATCCTCTGTTCTGAATTCCCCATTATTTCCTGTTTCAGTGCACATCTCCTGGTCTAGCTGGATTTGTCAGGTAGAATTGGGATCATGATAGTGGGTGGGAGGAAGCATTTGAGAACGAGAGGAAAGTTGCTTATTTCATTGTTGCTACACTGTACCTTGACTGGCTCATCTCCTCCCTGCAACCTCTCTGTAAGAGGATGTCGCTTCACCTATTGAGGGGCTTTGAGTTCCCAATCTGTACTCCCCCTCATTTACAATGATATAATTTTTAGTTCTTTGATACCTGATACCAGATCCCTTCGACACCTCGTGGTCACACAGGGTGGTGTACTTCTTCCATGTGGGCTTTGTTGTTTCTGAGCTAGATGGCTGCTTATTTACTTTCAAGCCTTTAAGACCCCAGAAGCTATGTCTTTTGATAGCTGGGCACCATCAATTCTCTTTACCACATTTGCTTATGCACACATCATCAGCGATCATATCAGGAAGGTGGGCACACAATGTTATGATTTTTAGTTCTTTGAAGCCTAATAACTGATCCCTTTGACACCTTGTGGTCACACCAGCTAGAGTGCTTCGAGCTAAGGAATTTTCTATTGTCTCCTGTACATGTGAAAATTGAACACTGAACTAGGAAGACGGAAGAACTGACGTATTTGAATTGTGGTGCTGGTGAAGAACTTTAAAAGTACCATGCACTGCTAAAAGGGCAACTTTCTTGGAAGATGTATAGTCAGAGGGCTGCGTGGAGGCTAGAATTGGACATGTTGTCAGGAGATCCCTGGGGAAGGACATTGTGCTTGGTCAGGTGCAGTGAACCGAGGAAGGCTCTCCATGAAATGGTATGACACCGTGGTTGCATCAATGGACTCAGGCGTAGGAACAGGAGTGGGTGGATGGTGTTTCATTCTGTTGAGCATAGGGTTGCTCCAGGTTGTAACTGACTTAATAGCACTTAACAATTACAAGCAAAATGTATTATTACAGAGGGAATCCTAAAATAGGAAAAGAATATTGTCTTCATTGAGACACCTCCAGTTTTTCTTTTTTTTTTGTTCTTTTTTTTGGGGGCGGGGGGCATCACTGCCCTCAGGTGGTGGGAGTAGGAGGCCCAGCCTTTTCTCCGTGGAGCTGGAATCGAACCTCCATCCCAGTGGGCCGCAGTCCCGCGCACAACCACTACGCCACCGGGGCTCAGCCCCCTCTTTTTTTTTTTTTTTTCATTTTTCTAATGTTCTTTTTCATGTACCTTTATTGCCATTGAAAATTATAAGGTGGCTGTTTTTTCCTTAATAGTTATTATTATTTTGTGTGTGGCATCACTGCCCAGGCGGGAGCAGGAAGTCCAGCCTTGCTCCTGGAGAGCTGCTACTGGATTTGAACCGTCAGCCCTATGGGCTGCAGTCCGGCACCCAACCACTACGCCTCCAGGGCTCAGCCCCCTTAATAGTTATTTCTGGTAGAGAATATTTTGTTGAGAATATACACAACAGAACATATACCAAATTGACTCTGTCTACATGTAGAGCTCAGTGACATGGATTCTATTCTTCCAGTTGTACAGTCACTCAACGTCTTTTTTCGAGTTGTTCTTATCCCACTAACATACACTAATGACCTCTGTTTCCCATCTAATCTTTCAAGTTGCTACTTGTCAATTTTATACCACACAGGTCGTTCTGTAATGTAGAATCATCCAGTTCTTTTGATGTCATGGCAAAAGCAGCATTTGTTCACCAAGGTCATTATCACACATTCCATACCTCCTCCTCTCTTCTCTAGGCAGAGACCAGTCGGTTTACCTTGGATGGGCTGCTTACATGCTTATTGTTTTAAACTGCCTTAGTGATACATAATTCAATGCTTCTAAGCTTTTAAGACCCCATACACTACACAAAAACTAAGAATTGAAGCGAAAGCACCCATGTGATTAGACCAACTGGGATTTTCCAGGAACCCATGGCCTTAAAACTTCAAACTAAGGAACCTGATCTCATAAAGGGTTATAGGGTTTAGTTAGGCATAAGTGGTCTCAGCTGTTTTTCTCATAGGCTTATTCTCTTTTTGCGGTGGGAGGGGCAGCTGCTGTAAATATAATTATTACTAAGGCGACCAGACATCCTGCTTTTTAACAATTTGTCCTGTGTTCTGCACTATTTTAAAATTAAATATGTTACAATACTATTTTTGCGTTCTACGAACACTTTTTTTTGGGGGGGGGCACCACTGTCTATGAACATTTTTATTGGTCCATTTGGATTACATTTTTAATCAAGGACCCCTCTGCCCCCGTCCAATGGTGTCCCACTTAAAATCTGGTCACTTTAATTATTAAACAACTTTTGGAAGACTGCTTTCCTTATAAAATTCTTCTTTCTACTTTCCTCTTTAGCACATAAGGGAGGTCAGGCTATCCTTTGTGCCCCCTTTTTCGGTAGTGACTAGTATTTCCTGGTTTTCCTCTATTTCTTTGACCATTCTTTCTCAAGCCTTTTCATAAACAGTACGAGTAAGATCAGAATGAATGCACACTCTCCTGGGGCATATTAATAGCCACCATAAGTGGAAATATTTCCTGTTCAGCTAAGCAAACTGATAATACGTCATCTTCTCACAAACTACAGTCAGCATTGTAGATATTTATGTATTAAACAAAATCAAAACTTATGTAACACAATTTAGAAATTCAGTAAGATCTCGAAATTTTATTTAGTTTTGGTACTTGACCTAGAATATATTAAATTCATTTTGGTACTAAACAAAGAGTATTTGTAAATACACTGGGGATCAGTGTGGTAGCATCAATTAGGAATCTTTTAGAATTCCAATTGATTCCTGATAAAAATAATCAAAACAACCTGATACAAGCAAACAAGGAAACAAGCATATGCTCCTCATTGCTGCTGTGCCAGTGAGCCTGTTCTGACTCAGAGAAACCCTGTATGAAGCAGTGGTACTGCCCATCAGGTTTCCTAGGCTGTAATCTTATTTAGTTATTTATTATTTTGGGGGCATCACTGCCCTCTGGTGGGAGTGGAAGGCCCAACCTTGCTCCTGAAGAGCTGCTGCCGCCAAGCCAGTGGGCCGCAGTCCCGCACTCAACCACTACGCCACCAGGGCTCAGCCCTGTAATCTGATTTTTTTTAACTCATTTTATTGGGGGCTCTTATAGCTCATATCACAATCCATCCATCCATCCACTGTGTCAAGCACATTTGTACATTTTTTGTCATCATCATTTTCAAAACATTTTCTTTCTCCATGAGTCCTTGGTATCAGCTCCTCATTTTCACCCCTAGGCTGTAACCTCTATGGGAGTAGATGACTAGGGCTTTTCTTCCATGGAGCTGACTATCTGTTAGCAGGCAAGCATTTAACCATCACACCACAAGGGCCCCTCAGCATATGTGTTTCAGTTATTTACTCATTTGATAAGAGTATTACAACAAAAAAATTGGAAACAGTTCTAGCCAGGAAATAAATTACAGTTAAATGTAGTGACTTCTTCCCCCACTTAACAAATTACTATTGACAACCCCTAATGTTTAATGAACTTAATACGGGCACAGATTATAATGCCTGTTTTGTTTACATCCTAATAGTTCCAACAATCTTGAGGCAGATATTAACATTATCTCAAGAGGGAAGAGGATGCCCACAGGAAGGTGAGCAGTTCAAATCGGCTGTGGGGGAGACAGAGGCGGCAGTCTGCTTTCATGAAGATTACACACGTGGAAACACTATGGGGCAGTTCTAGTCTTCCCTGGAGTTGCACTGTGAGGGATACTGAATGGACAGCAATAACATTGTCTAGCTACAAAGAGAGATTTGTAGAGAGTGCTTAGATTTCATTCTAACAAGTCCTGGTGGCGCTGTGGCTAAGCACTTGTCTGTTAATTGAAAAGTCATTGGTTCAAATCCACGAGCGACTTTCCTGGAAAATGATGCGGAAGTCTGCTTCCATGGAAACCCTAGAGGGGCAGTTGTTCTGTCTTAATGGGTCAGTTTGACTCCAAAAGGCAATGGGTTTGTTTGTTTTATTGCTTTTATAAGCTAGCTCTAGGAAATGTTTACATTTTGTGCATCTATAGCTAGTGAATGTCATAGCTTAGCTGTATCTACTAATGACAGAAAAGAGAACTCTCATATGAGCTTCCCTATGGTCCCAAACCAAAACTCAGGGCCATGAAGGTTCAAACTGTTGTGGAAACAGGCAGCCTTGCTTCCCTGGAGAAGCTGCCGGAGGATTTGCACTGCTTGCTGACCATGCACTCAAGAGTCCAATGCCTAAGCATAGTACTATCTGGACTCCTTTGGTCAAATTGCCCCACTTTAATTTCTAAGTCAGGAAATTAAGGACTGGAGAGGAGGGGAAGTAACTTTTCTTTTTTGGTCAAGTAACTTTCACAGACACGACAAGTCTAAATTTTAAATCAGATCTCCTGATAAAATGTTCTTCTTCTTCTTTTTTTTTTTTTTTAAGGCATCACTGCCCTCTGGTAGGAGTGGGAGGCCCAACCTTGCTGCTGCGGGATTTGAACCGCCAAGCCAGTCGGCTGCAGTCCCACACTCAACCACTAAGCTACCAGGGCTCAGCCTTTTAAAACTTTTTTTTTTTTGATAAAATGTTCTTCATCGGAGATAAATCTTGTTATTCAGGGCTGAACCCCGGTGGCCTAGTGTTGTGTGCGGGACTGCAGCCCAAAGGGTTGGCGGTTCAAATCCAGCAGCAGCTCTCCAGGAGCAAGGTAGGGCTTCCTACTCCCACCAGAGTAGTAATGCCAAAAAAACCCTTGTTATTCTAGAAGCAAGCCAAACAGAAGTCTGAGGAAAGCACTGATCTGCTTAGCTTAAGAATTATGAGAATAAAATCATTAAATTAAAAAAAAAAAGAATTATGAGAATAGGAAAAAAAAAGGTAATGTAACAAGCTGAATAAAATCACAATTCAAGGGCTGAGCCCCGGTGGTGTAGTGGTAGTGCACAGGACTGCGGCCCACTGGGACAGAGGTTCAATTCCAGCAGTGGGGCTGGGCCTCCTACTCCCACCACCGAGAGCAGTGATGCCCCGCCCCCCCAAAAAAAATCACAATTCAGTTGAAGGAAAGCAAAATTACAAACTTACCCAAATGAGCTTTTTCTTGACTTTTCACTGTTAGAATAGCTGCAATTTCATGTCGCATCTCTTCAATAGGCTTTTTTGAAATGGAGAAAGTAAATGCATAAATTTTATGTTCTCATACGTTAACTGGGCAGTCCATATTAAAAATAGTAAAATCACAGTGATTCATATTTCATTGTAAAAATATGAAGTGGTTCTTTAACCATGCTTCTCACAACACTCATTTTCCCATTAAATGTGTAAAATGGCTGTCTTTTACTATTTATGGAATGAAAATAAACTCCTGAGATAGAATTTCAGAAGTTCAAACTTTCCCCTGTTATTTTTTTTTTCTTAAATACTTGGTAATTACTACTCCTTGCTTGATCGGACAAAAAAAGAAGAGCAAGCAACAAATTGCCATTCTTAAAACTAGATACCAGGGCTGAGCCCTGGTGGTGTAGTGGTTGTGCGCAGGACTGCGGCCCACTGGGACGGAGGTTCGATTCCAGCTCCTCTGGGCAAAGGCTGGGCCTCCTACTCCTACCACCTGAGGGCAGTGATGCCAAAACAAACAAACAAACAAAAAAAACTAGATACCAAACCCAGGGCTGTCAAACTGGTACAGATTCAGAGAGCCCAGAGGGCACTGTGGAGCTTCCCATAAGGTGTTTAGGGCGATCACCTTTCCTGTACCAGACTGCCACATTTTCCTTCTGTGGAGCACCGAGGGGGGAGGAGGGTCTACTATGACGCTTCATTACCCCACCACACACATACACACAATATATGAGGTAAAAAGGTAGCCTGGCTCACAGTTCACCAACTCATCTTGGATTTCTTATCATCCTTTTTTTTTTTTTTTTTCCATTTTCTTACCAGTTCTGATCTCTGTTATCCAATCTCTGGTCTGGTGCTGCATTTTTCCCAACCTAAGACTTCGTCCCATGTGCAGCCTTCATTCCAGTGAGGCATCCGAACTACACTGCCCTAAGAGGTCTTGGTAATTTTCCTTGTATGTTCAAAGTACTGTTTTTCTGACACTCGCTTCCAAGTGGGATCTCGTTAAGAATGGTTATGGTACTCTTCAGCACCGTGTTCTATGTATAATTACTAGTCATTGAGCATGCTAACTATGTAAGCTCTCGTTCAGGCGAGAGATCAAAGAACATCCTGGTTTTACTCAGACCAGGGTGAATACTTTCCTTAAGGAAAGGCTAAAAGGAAGAAACCAAAATCTATGCAAATCATTTTCAAGAAAGAAATACATTTTGGGACATTTGCCTAAAAACAAAATCAACCAAACAAAAACCTCAGGGTAGAATTTGTCCTATACCAAGTTCCTTTTTTTTTTTTAAATACCAATAGACTAAGGAGAGAGAGAGATTATGGCAGCAAACTACGATAATAGCAGTAGTGTCAGGAAGCCAGTTTATTGTTCCCTTCTGTACGCGTGCATGAAGGAACTACTCTGCATTCCTGAGTGTGCAGCGTGAGTACACTCTGAAAGTGAGGCTACTTTCACTCCATCAAGTGAAAATGTTCACTTTAAAATTAAAAATATTAATTTTAACGGTTTGCTTTATATTTAAGTACAGTCTTAATATGAAAAGTTGAATCTAGAAAGACAAGTGCTACTCTAATTTCTCTCACTATGTCTTGGTAAAAGAATGTTTCAGCTTATGTCCTTTTCTCAGATCTATCTCTACCCACAGGCCATGTTTCAGGCTGCCCAGGAACCGCTTCCCGTCACGACTCGACACCGACACTGAATTGTACCGGTGACAGTGTGATGTGCTCTGAAACAAGTCCACAGCACCGACCGTCTTAAAGATGAAGGTTCATCTCACCTGAGCCCCTGCCAGGATGGCTTTCTCGTAGATAGCAATGATGTTTTCAATCGGACTTGTGATTGGTTCAAGGCGTGCAAGGCACACCCAGTACTTAACAAGTTTCGTGGCATCTGGAATATTTTTAATCAGGTCATTGAGTGTGACCAAAATTTCTTCTCTGGGGCAACCCTAAAAGAGCAATGAATAAAGTGGCAGATATTTCTTAGTCTACAAATGATGAATAATTAATGGCTACATATATGATAATTATGAAAAATGATAAAGATAGCTGCCACAAAAAGTTGTGAAAGCATTCAATATGATCAAAATAAGTTACTCCAAACTAATGTTAAATGGTTAGTCAGAAGTTTAATAGTTATGAACATTATGAGGCAGAAAATAAAGTATTAGGTTAGTAAAAATGACTGGCACTTTACTTGGTTTTCAAGTTTATCCTCTTCTATATTCTGAGATTTCATTTGTTAACTCATAATGATGGGGAAAAATACATGGCAAACATGTCTGAATTGTTAAAAACCAGAAATAGCAGTAACAAAGAAAATGATTATCCACTCCATATGTACTCTGTCTAAACATCTTGAGTCAGGGTTCTCAATGTGTGCATGGAGACCTCTTGGGGGTCGAACAACCCTTTCACAGAGGTCGCCTGATTCATCACAGTAGCAAAACTGCAGTTATGAATTGGGGCGGGGGTCATCACTGAGGAACTGTGTTAAAGGGTCACAGCATTAGAAAGGTTGAGAACCACTGTGTTAGAGGAATATCATTTTTATAGTCAGAGCACACCACCAACCCCTTTGATATAGTTACAAGTACTCAGGACAAAATGCCATCAGTTAAAAACTAAACCCATGGTCGGTGAGTTGTTTCAAACTTACAGCAACCTCTAGGACAGAGTAGAAATGCCCAGAGGGGTTTCCTGCTGACTGCAGCGTCTTTCCCTGCAGAGTGGTTGCAGAGGGGGAGCCTGAACCACTGATCTTTCTGTAGAGGGCAAGTGCTTAACCACTGGGCCATTGGGACTCTTCCAGGAAAGGCAGTTGAGGAACGATCTCACATGAAGTCACCATAACACCCTTGACATGACTTGGTCAAAAAGACTGGCAGTGGGCTTTAAAGAGATGTCTACACGGATAATCTTCACACTCTACAATGCTACACAACTAGAAGACAGTAAGCCCGATTTACCTCACTAATCAGGTTCAGGCAGTCAGCAAATGTCTTGTTTACTTTCTCAGTGAACAGCCTTTGCTCGTCTTCTTCGGCCATGGTCACCCAGAAGGACCCCACTGCTTTTCCCTTCTGCCCCTCAGGCTCGGGCTGCGTCACCAGCGTGCCCGGAGGCCTCTTCAGCACCCTTCCTTTGCCGGCTTTCCACTCGCTCAGACGGGCTCTACGGTCAGAAGCATAGACAGGACTGTGAAGCTTATGACAGAACATCCAAAGAAAAAACTAACAGTATTTCAGGCCTTAAGTGGTTGGATACTAATGGCACATGAAGAAAGCGTTGTGCATATCAAAGTCGATGGCAAGCACAAAGACCCTCGCAAAATGAATGCTTTTTAAAATGGTTGATTTGTAAAGCATTTGCCAATCTTATGAAGTGTTGGAACTCATAAAACAAACCCAAACACGGTAACATTAAGTCCTCCAGGTCTACGATATACACAGACTTAACGCTCCTGCATAGGGCAGAGAGAAGGCACAAGGAAATCCTAGGGTACTGGTAAACAAACTCACAAAGACAGCGCTGCTAAAAGTCGGGTGATCGAGTGACATCCACTCACCTCCTCTGGTCTGCCATCTCTGCGGGCTGAGTGGGCTTACTGTTGGCACTGGCCTTCGCGAAGAGAGTATGTCTCCGCTGCTCAGTGGGTTTTGGCTTTTCCATCAGTGTGACCTTCGAGGAGGAGGCAGGCCTGGCTCCCACGTCCCATGCTGTGCTTCTGGAGGGTGCCTCGTTCCTTTTCACATCCCGAGAAGCACTGGGTTTGACGCTAGAGAGCTGGGCTTTCACTTGAGCGGATTCTTTACCGCCGGGCCTCTTCCGCACGGTCACATTGGCGGAGGTTCTGCTGGTGCTTGGCTTCCCCTTGTCCTGCGTAGTCTCGTGGTGGCTTCTGATGGGAGGTCGCAGAAGCTGTGTGCTCTGAGAGGCCGAGCCTCCCGTTTTCATGGAGGTAGTCGCCTTGGAGGTCTTATCACTTTTCCCTGTCACGCTGCTGGTGTCCACAGGCCGGGGCTTGGTGGCATCAGGGAGTGTTGTTGACAGACTCTTGTTCGCTGCAGCACTTGGGTCTTTGACTTGTAGAGGTTTTCTGAATGAATTAATCTTAGACTCCACAACTTTCCCACGATAAAATCCAAGCACAGGTTTCTTGAGCACCTTAACATCTTGCTTTGTTTTTTCTACAGGCACTTGGTTTTCTTTACTATTGCTTTTAAGAGTAAATGTCTGGTTAAATGACACATGTTGGATTTGAAGGTCATTTTTAATTGGTACAAATGACAGATCTTGATTATTGTCCTCACAGTTGTGTAAATCAAGAGCTATAATTGAACTGTTTAGTTCACTTGGTTTTAAAGGACTATACTTTTTCCCCATTGTTAGATTATTTTTGTTCCATGCAGATTTATTGGCATTTTCTTTATCAGCCTAAAAGGGTTATTTAAGAAAAGTCAGTATTTCCAATAACTTACATCAGAAAAGTTTTAAACAAGGAAAAAGGGGACAAAGGACCATCTACTTGTAAGTACTATGTCCATATCTTACCATTTTTGTTTTTTGTTGTTTTAGAATGCTTGTCTCTTCTTGGAATTGATTCTCAGATGTCATCACTCTTGCGTCTCTATTATTAAAAACACAAAATAGAAATTATATATGTATATGTATGTGTGTGTATTATATATGTATTCCCAATTCCAATGTTTTTTTGGGGTAGTAGAATAATAGTTAACTTTGATTTTATCATTTAAAATTTTATATTCAGGCATAGCTGAGCAGAGGTTTCTGATCCTAACCAATATTTTTTTACAGTATGACATCATTAATTAGGTGGATGAGAAATACAGAAATATTTATAAAAGACTTAACACCTTCCCCTCCATAAATGTGTACACATTTGATGATCTCTATTCAAGCCATTCATCTCTAACTGTTCAACCCTTATTTATGGGGAGTTTAATGGGATACTATTACTGATTTGATTTGATGTCATGAGCTGTGCAACTACAGACATGTTTTTTTTTTAAATCAGAAACCATGAGTGGAGGGAGATAGTGGTCAGTGTAAGAAACGAAGACAATAATTTATAGTTTATCAAGTGGTCACAAGGAGGCAGGAGGGAAGGAGAGAAGGAACACAGAGGAGCTGATACCAAGAGCTCAAGTAGAAAGTAATTGTTTAGAAAATAATCATGGCAACACATGTACAAATATGCTTGGTACAACTGATGTATGGATTGTTATAAGAGCTTTAAGAACTCCCAATAAAATGATCTTAAAAATAATTTTTTTTGAAAAGAAAAATCTCTTAAAATCTCTTTTATTTTTAGAAATCCCCTCATCCTTTGCTGCTGCAAGGCTAAGCTGGAAAGGCCCACCACAACCTCACACCCTCTACATCAGTGGTTCTCGACCTGCCTGGGCAGAGAGTTCCTCATGTTGTGGTGATCCCTCAACCATAATTGCTTTTAATGTAACTTTTTAAAAAACCTGAAGGCTCATAGCTATAAAAGTCCACCAAATTCCTTACCTCACAGATGTAAACATTGATCTGAGTGGTTAGAAAAGGAAGAAAGTAAAACCTTATCTTAAAAAGATAAAATAGATTGGAAATGAAGATGGCAACATGTGTACAAAGGTGCTTGATACAAATGATGTATTGAATGTTATAAAGAGCTGTAAGAGCCCCCAATAAGATCATTGGGGAAAAAAGATAAAATAGATTAATAAATATCCCACCTAACATGAAGTAATACAAATTTAAAAAAGGAGACTTTCCTTCTAATCCAGGAAGATGTTGGAAAAAAATGTCAAGAACTAGTCCACTATATGTAATGCGACTGGTCCATGATGTCACAGCGCCTCCTTTCAGGCTTTTATGCAATGTCAAGCACAGCACAATGCATGCATCACCTCATTTCATTCCAAGAACATTTATGGAAATATTATGATTCCTTCTTAATATACGCGAATAGACTCAAAAAAGGTCAAATACCTTGTCCAGGCTCACATAACTATAAGTGGTCAATTTTTAGAGTCCACCTAAGGACGTTATTCTTCCGAAATGCTTGCTTTGAATGGCATGAGAGTAGCCTAGAGGAAGTTACTAGAGCTTATCTCTGGAGTGTGAAAGGCCTCTTTTAGTCCCTGCTTTACATGTTTATTTGGTTTGGTCTGCATCTGCAACAATCATGTCCTATTTTTACACTTTAAATATTCTCAGAAACACTATGTATTTATCTAATTTCTGGGACCCATCCAGAAATGTTTCCTATACATACATTAAGAAGAAGCGGGGCTGAGCCCTGGCGGCATAAGTGGTTGAGTGCAGGACTGCCGGCCCCGGGCTTGGCGGTTCAAATCCAGCGGCGGCTCTCAGGAGCAGCACTGGGTAGTGCCTATGACCACCAGAGGCAGTGATGCCCCCCCCAAAAAAACAACAACAACAACAACAACAAACAAAACAAAAGAAGGGGCTCTGGTGGCATGGTCAGTTAAGTGTGGATTGAAACCCACCAACTAGTCATCAAGAGAAAAACGTGGGGCTGAGCCCCGGTGGCGTAGTGGTTGTGCGTGGGACTGCGGCCCATTGGGATGGAGGTTCAATTCCAGCAGCGGCTCCACAGGAGCAAAGGCTGGGCCTCCTGTTCTCACCACCAGAAGGCAATGATGCCCCCCCCCAAAAAAAAACAAAAACAAAAACAAAAAAAGGAGAAAAACAAGACTAACTGCCCCTAAAAAGATGTACTGCCTCATAAACCCTATATAGGGTTTCTATCAGTGGGAATAAATTCTATGGCAGTCTTTTTTCATGTACATTAAGAATAAAAATCCTTTCCCGACACAATTACTGAAGACAAAGGTGTGCATAAGCAAAGGTGGTACAGAAAGCTGAGGGCGCCAGGCTATCAAAAGATACAGCGTCTGGGGTCTTAAAGGCTTGAAAGTAAACAAGCAGCCATCTAGCTCAGAAGCAACAAAGCCCACATGGAAGAAGCACACCAGCTTGTGGGACCACGAGGCGTCAAAGGAATCAGTTATCAGGCTTCAAGAACTAAAAATCATAACATTGCATGCTCACCTTCCTGATATGATCGCTCACGACAAATGTGTGCACAAGCAAAGGTGGTGAAGAAAGCTGAGGGCGCCAGGCTATCAAAAGATACAGCGTCTGGGGTCTTAAAGGCTTGAAAGTAAACAAGCAGCCATCTAGCTCAGAAGCAACAAAGCCCACATGGAAGAAGCACACCAGCTTGTGGGACCACAAGGTGTCAAAGGGATCCGGTGTCAGGCATCCAAGAACTAAAAATTATATCATTGTAAATGAGGGGGAGTACAGATTAGGAACCGAAAGCCCATCAATAGGTGAAGTGACTTCCCCTTACAGAGGGATGGTAGGGAGGGGATGAGCCAGTCAAAGTGCAGTGTAGTAATAATGAAATATACAACTTTCCTCTCGTTCTCAAATGCTTCCTCCCACCATCATGATCCCAAGACGAGATTTTCCACTCCTGTGGAGTTACAGTCTCGGAAACCCACAAGAGGCAGTTCCTCTCTGGCTTATAGGGTTCCATACGTCAGAATTAACTCCCTGGCAGGAGTCTCAGAAATGTTCATAGTATTTATTAGGGATCGCTATACTATTTTAAAACGCCAACAAAACAAACATGACTTCACTGGAACCAGTATGTGATTTTCCTGTCAGTTTGGGAAAGAACATGTTTTCTTGTTGTTTTTCTGGTTGATTCCTATGCCTCAAGTTGTTCCTATAATCACTCTGCAAAAAAGTTCTCTTACTGCCCAACACTGAAAAAATGTGGAGAACATTAAAGTCAGCCCAAGGTTTCTGGCCGCTGGGCTTCAAAAGATGGGGAGCAGACCCCAAGACCCTGAGTTTTATGCCTAATGTGCTCGCACTGGGTGGGGCGAGTCGTTTCAATTCCCATTTTCCCAGTGGTAGGACCAAGAAGTAACATGGTGCGGAAGACCCTGGCATCACGAAGTATCCAGGGGGCCTTAAGGTCAAGGTGGTGTCCTTGAACGCGCAAACCCTCAATCACACAAACACCCGTTCTCGACCCGAGCAAACGAAGGCGCGGCCCGCGCAGGCGCAGTCCGTCCTGAGGCCCGCCCCGCCCCCCGGCCCTTACCTCGGCCCCGGCCCCGGCCCCGCCCCCTGCCCCCACCTCGGCCCCGGCCCCGCCCCCCGGCCCTCACCTCGGCCCCGGCCCCGCCCCCTGCCCCCACCTCGGCCCCGGCCCCGCCCCCTGCCCCAGCGCCCAACGCCCCACTTCTCTTTTATGACCCATTTCACAGGTGACAGGAGCGAGGTCGGAGGGGGGGTGCCTAGGGGGGCCGGGGCTGGGGCGGGCGACTGGTTCCGTGACCTCCCGCGCGCGACGCGACAGCGGGGAGCTGGTCCTCGGAGCCGGCCACGAACCGGGTCGGGACTCCGGTAAGACAGTCGCAGGTTTCTAGCCACCCCGGGAACGAACCGTCACCAGCAGGTACGAGAACTTTTTCCAGTCGGCCCCGCCCCTCGGGCAGACCGTCGGTTCCCGCTCGCGTCGCTCCCGCCCCCGCGACCCCCTCCCTGCGCTCGGCGTGCCCTCACCGGTGGACGAGGGCTGCGGGCGCGGCCCCCCGGGGTGCTGCGCGCAGTGCGGGGCCAAGAGCGAGGGGGCTCACGGCCGGGGTCTCCTGCCTTCCAGTGCCCGCACGCCGGCAATCAGCGAGCTCTGCCCGAAGACGCCGCAGCCGCCGGCCCCGCCCATTGGTCCCGGCTGGAATTAAAAGGGCCAATGGGCGCCGAGGGGCGGGGCCTGAGCCGCGGTTGCTGGGCGGCGCTTGCATCCTTTCAGTGCAAGGCGACTCAGGGATGACTGCAGTTTTCAAAACTAAACCATTTTCCTCCAGCCTGTGCAGCTAGGAGGGAGTCGCCTGGCCGCGCCCCTTTGTTCATTCAATCTTCAGTAGTTCTCACTCGTCGTAGCAGAGCTCTGGGAGCGTCGTGGGTCAAACGATGCCCTTGAGGTGGCATTTTCAATCTTTCTAACGATTTACAGTCTGGGACACTCCGCTTTATGACACGCGAGTCCCACTCGGCTGCATGGCAGTGGGTGTGGGGTCTTACACCAGGACAAGCGTGGACACATCTCTAAGCATTCTTTTGCTGCCCTTCTCAAGCATGTGCGTGTTCGCTGTAAGCACACGTATGTCCCTTCACAACCAGGGCGCTGTCATCTCGGGTTCCCACATGAAGCGGCGTTATTTGTCCCAAAGTTTTCGCAGCTTGTAGCGGGGAATTGAAAGGCGAGCCACCCAACTCTCAGATGCAAAGGAGGGGACGAGGAGGAGAAAGAAAACCAAATCGACTCCAACCTCCAGGGTTGTAATTTTCCTGGGAAGCTAAAGTAACATTTCATTTTTTTTTTTTAGTGAGTATCTTTGTATATGTGTGGGGTTTTAAAATTTTTTTTAAATTAAAAAAAATTTTTTTTGCATATGTATGTTTTATATGTTTGTGCGTGTTTAACTGTTGTGAACTGGGTGAAGGTTTCCCATTCAACAATTCAGACACATTTTATGTCCTGTCATTGGTTGCAATCCTCAAGACATAACATTACTCATTCCACTTGCTCCCTGTGTTTTCCGTTTCCAGCCCTAATCCAATCTGACGTCTCAGTTTGGTCCTTGAGCAGATGCTGCCCGTTTGGATCTCAAATGAGTGATGATTCTCAAATGCCGGTGTACCTCCTGGTGTTTTGTTCAACTGACAGAACTATTCTGGGGGTGAAAATTGAGTCATATGAGTGCATTCGGTTCCAGGCTTGAAGAGTGACTAAAGGCCAGAGTCTCAGGGCATCAATCCACCACTCTCTGTTCAATCAGTAAATGCTTTGTAAAGGAGCCCTGGTGGCATAGTGGTTATCTGTTGGGCTGCTAACTGCAGGGTCAGCAGTTCAAAACCAGAGGATGGGGTTTTCCACGCCCATGGCGTTACAACCTTGGAAACTCACAGGGGCAGGTCTGTCCATTCCTACGGGGTCACTATGAGTCGGCAGCCAGTCAGTGGCAGAAAGTGAGGCCTTGGTATCATTTCGAGCTTTGTTTTACGTGTGAAACCTCCTTCTCTATCCAGGGCCTCCTAATGTGATCACTCTCAAAGCAGTTGGTAGTTGGGGTCACTGCCATCCCATCCAGTCTATTCCAGTTCATAGTGACAGCAGGGTAGGCTTACCCCTGAGGGTTTCCAGTAAAGAAATTGAAAGCCTAGTATTTCGCCTGCAATTGGTGGTTTCAAAACGTTAGCAGCCCAATGTGTCACCCCTAGGCCATCAGGGCTCCTTTGGCAATGGTAGCCCAATGTTCTCTTTTGGTCTTAGGGTGGACAAGGTCAGGGTCCATCTTTGGTCTACTTGTTTCCATGCATTTACATTTTTTCTTTACTCCTTTTTGCCCTGGAGAAAGACCAGCAGTTAGACAGCCATTTACTAGCTTTTAAAACTCCAGTCACTACTCACCAAAGATAACGTAGAAGAGTATCATACAGTTGACGTATGTATGGATCGTGAGGGTAGTTGTATGAGTCTCCAATCAAATGGTTCATTAAAAAGAAGGGGGGAAGGGGAGCTTCTACCAAGGGCTCAAGTAGAAAAATATTTGGAAATGAAGATGGCGACATGTGTTCAAATATGCTTGATACAAGTGCAGTATTGAAGGTTTTAAAAGCTGTAAGAGCCCCCGATAAAATCGGAAATTGGAAATTGGAAAAAAATGCAGGAGATTACCGTGGGGCATTATGTCATTTGACCTGGGTATTTTTAATCATCTCTTATGCACATAAAAGTTGGATAATGAATAAGGAAAACCAAAGAAGAATGAATGCCTCTGAACTATGGTATTGGCAGAGAATTTTGAATACCAGGGCCCTTTAAAAAGTCCTTTAGAAATGTTCCAGTATCTTTTAATTCCATTTCTCTACAGATTTTTTTTGAAGTCTCATCATATGCTACAGACTGCCAGAAAACAAACAAACCTATCTTGGTAGAATTACACCCATGCTCCTTAGAATCAAGGATGGTGAGACTTCATCTCAGGTGCTTTGAGTGGTGATCAGGAGGGGCTGACCACCGGACAGGAGGTCATGTTTGGGAGAGGGTCATCAAAAAGAGGAAGACCCACAGTGATGTGGGCCTAATGACTGGCTACAACAGTGAACTATCACATGACCATTAGGAAGTTGGGACAGGACTGGACAGTGTTTTGTTCATTTGATGGCAGCTGACAACAATTTCACTTGAGACAATGTCCTCCAGGTTCCTCTATGTAATGAGATTCTCCATCGTCCGTCCATCTATTTGTCTGTTGATGGGCATTTTGGCTATTCCTATCATTTTGCTATTGTGAGTAGTACTGCAACAAACATGGACACACGTATAGTTTTGCGCCTCACAGCTCTTTGACACAGGATGTATACCAAGTAGTGGGGTTGCTGAACCAGATGGTAAATCTGCTTCCAGCACTTTAAGGAAGCGCTATTCCATGTTCTACAGTGGTTGATCCTTTTGATGGTCCCGCCATCAGTGTATGAAGAATGCTCCAATCTCTCCTACCTTGCAGGAGCATGTGTTGTCTAATGGATTTTTGCACGTTGCTATTAATGCTGGGTGAGATGATACCTGGTTGTTTTGATACGTATCTCTCTGTTTGACTGGGAGTACTTATGTGCCTAAATGTTTTCTTTGGTATAGTGTCTACTTATGTCCTCTGCCCATTTTTAAATGGGACTATTTATCTTTCTGTTGTGGCGATGTTGTAGTTCTAGTTTTTTGAAGCTTTCTTTAAACTTTAGGTATTAGTTCTTTATCCAATATATCTTTGGCACATTTCCAACACATCTCAGAGTTCTCTTTTTTATTATTTGGTCTTCTATTGCTCATGGTTTTTTTTTGTTTTTGTTTTTGTTGTTGTTGTTTGGTTATGTTGTGTTTGATAATATTTTTATGCCATATAATAGATATCCCTAAGTTCTTTTTTTTTTTTTTGGTGGTGGTCTTTAGTTTTAAAAGTAGTGTTGTGGTTTAAGTGTTAGGCTACTAACCACAAAATCAGCAGTGTGCATTCACCAGCTGTCCTTGGGGGGAAAAGATGAGGCTTTCTGCGCCTATAAAATTTTATAGTCTCAGAAACCCATACGGACAGTTTTGCAATGTCTATAGCAGTTGTGAGTCAGAATTGACTCGTTTGCAGTGAGTTTGGTTTTGTTTTATAATTTTAGATTTTATGTTTAGATATTTGATACTGCTCAGTTCTTTTTTCTATAGGTATGGGTTCTGTTTAATGTTTCTGGAAATTGATATCCAATTTTGCCAGCACTATTTGTTAAAGAGATCATTTCTTCCCCATTTAATGAGTTTTAGACTGTTGTGAAATATCAGCTGCCCATAGTTGCATGGACTTGGTTGTTTTCAATTCTATTCCCTTGGTCTCTATGTTGATCATTGTGCCAGTACCACACTGTTTTGACTAATGTTACTGTATAGTATGTTGTAGTATCAGGAAGTGAGAGGCTTCCTACTTTTACTTTTTTGGTAGTGCTTTGTTTATATGGGGTCTCTTTTGATTGGAATTGAATTATATCTGTAGATTGCTTTTGGTAGTATTTCTCTTTTCACAAGGCTAAATCTTCCTATCCATGCAGATGGTATGTTCTTTCATTTATGTAACTCTCTCTTGGTTTCTTGCAATAACGTTTTGTAGTTTTCTTTGTATAGGTCTTTTGTACCTCTGGTTAGTTTTATTCCTAAGTATTTCATATTTTGAGAGGCTATTATAAATGGGATTTCCTTTGCAGGATTATCTTTGTTTTTTCAATCATCTTATTGGGGCCTCCTACAGCTCTTATCACAATCCATCCATCCATCCATGTGTCAAGCACATTTTGTTGCCCTCCTCCTTCTCAAAACATTTGCTTTCTACTTGAGTCCTTGGTATCAATTCATTTTTCCCTCCCTCGTGAACCCGTGATAATTTATAAATTATTATTATTATTTTTTGGGGGGGCATCACTGCTCTCCAGTGGTGGGAGTAGGAGGCCCAGCCCCACTGCTGGAATTGAACCTCCATCCCAGTGGGCCGCAGTCCCGCGCACAACCACGACACCACCGGGGCTCAGCCCTAAATTATTATTATTATTTTGTCATTAGTATCTGATGTCTCCCTTCGCCACTTTGCTGTTGTCCATTCCCCAGGGAGGAGGTCAAATGTAGATTCATGTAATTGGTCCCCCTCAGACTGCTCTTTGTTAATGGAAAGGAATTTGACTAATTTTTATGTTTATCTTGTTCCTTGCCACTTTGCTGAACCTTTCAGTTAGTTCCAGTAATTCTCAGGCCGAGTATTTGAATTTACTCTCTTTAGAATCAAATGAGCTACAAAGATAGTTTTACTTGTTTGACTATTTTTTTCTTCCCTAATAGATCTGGGTAGGACTTTCAATCTAACATTCAATAATAGTGATGAGAATCTTCTCTGGTTCTTGTTCAGAAGGGGAATGTTTTCAGTCTCTCTTCATTGGGAATAACACCATTGGTTTTGATTATATGCTCTTAGTTGTGTTGAGAAATTTCTCTTTAGTTCATATTTTGTTGTGTGTTTCAATCAGGAATGGATGTTTGATTTTGTCAAATGTCTTTTTTGCACGGATATAAACATGTTTATTTTTCCCTTTGTTTATATTTGTAGATGATGTTGATTAGTTGTTATATACCTTTTCGCTGTATAAACCTATCCATATAAATAATCATAAATGTCCTGGTTTTGTTTCTCTAGGGAACCCTGCCTGACACAAAGTGTTTATTGCTATGAATTGCCCTCTGGGCACTGCTTTTGCTGCGTTCTTTTTGGTGTATTCTATTTTTGCTCTTATTTGATTCAAATAATCATAAAAGCAGAATGTTATTCAAATCTGTGTATTTGATTTTTCCCCCTCCTTAATCTTGATTTTATAGTGTTTTGATCTGAAAAGATACTTTGTCGTATTTTTATTTTTTCAGATATATGCTTTATGGTCTAACCCAGTGGTCAGTAAACTGTGGCTCACGAGCCATACGCGGCTCTTTCAGTGTGAACGTGCAGCTCTGAAGTCACATTGAAAACATTTGAAGGAAAAAAAAAAAAGAAAACATTTGAAGGTCATTATTTCAGATCACAGGGATTCCATTTGTTTGGAAAAATCATATTTAAGACTCAAGTGATTTTAAAGTTGTTAGGAGGAACAGGATTGGTTCTACGGTGTCAAGAATTTGTTGACCACCCCTGGTCTAACCTAAGGTCTGTTTTGAAGAGTTGCTTTTGCATTGGAAAAAAAAATGTATATTTTACTACTATTGAGTGAAATGTTCTGTATGTGTCTGAGGTCATTTTGGCGAAGTGTGGTGTTTAATTCTTCTGCCTTTTTTTTTTTTTACTTATTGTGTTCTTCACAATGTAAGTATAACAAAGTAGTTTGGAAGTAGTATAATAAAGTCTCCTACTATTTTTATATAATTCTTTCTCTCTTAATTCTGTTCAAGAATTTGATAAATGTATTTTGAGAATTTCTCATTGGGTGCATAGACATTAAGGTTATTTCCTCTTGTTTAGCTGACCCTTTAATCAATATGTAATACCTTTTCTTGCCTCTTATGCTGGTTTTTCCATTGAAAGCCTGTTTTATGAGAAATTAATATTGTTACTTCAGCTGTTTTTAAACTGACAATTGCTTGATGTTTTCCAACCTTGATTTTTAGTATAGGTTTGTCTGTGCACAAGGTGTCTCATATAGATAGCATATAGGTAGGGTCTATTTTCTTATCCATTCCACTATTTTCTCTTAATGTTTACATTTTGTTTGGTTATCAGTGAGTATGATTTTATTGCTGTCATGGCGTGTATGTGTGTGTGTTAGCATTCTCCAGAGACATGAAACCAGGACACTTATGATTTTATATATATATATATATATATATATATGAGTAGTTCTATACACTGAGAAGGAATATGCCAGCTAATTAGTTCACACAGCTGTACAGAGTTTAGTTCAACTCACTTCTGAAGTCCTTCAACTCATGTGGGCTGACAGCAGAGTCCTCCCTGGAGCAAGGAGAGCCGTCTTCCCACGGGCAGCGGGCAGCAGGGTGGGGTCCCCAACAGTCAGGTGTAGCTCAGGAGTAGCAAGGCGGCCGGATCCCCAGCCTCCGGCGCACCGGCAGTGTGCAAAGCGGCTCTCCACGGAGCCTCCAGTTGTAGCAACACGACGCGATGGCCTGGCCCCCCGGTAGTGTAGCTCACGGGCTGAGGCGGAGAGCTAGTGACAGCAACTGCATGCTGGTTCACTGGTCCAATCACCAGAGAACAAGAGACAGAGGGGGGCAGGCCTTGCAGAGTCCTTATCACTTTGCCCCCCCCAATCAAACTGCGACCTGATTAGTCTCACCTGTTCCTATTGGCCAGACCGGCACAATAAATCCAACTATCACAGTGTTGTCTCTGGCTCTTTATTCCACATAATTTTCTGTGCTTAGTTCTCTATGGGGCTATTCTTATTATTTCCTTCACGGCTGTTGTTTTAATGTTTACTAAATCTTCACAAATGCCCTTTTAAATTTCGATGTGATTTATTAACTTTCTGAGGTTGTCCTGTAATTTTATTGATTTCTTCACACGTTTAAAACAGTCCTTGCATCTTGCAGTGGAAGCATCTCAGCACGGGTACGGGTCTCACCATGGCTTTTCCTACCGAGTATGGCTCTTCAACAGGAAAGTGAAGCAGGTTTCAGCAGGTCTCCACATGAGGATTGTCAAAAGGTAGACCCAAGGCAGAGAGAGAAGAAAGTTCCCAGAAATGTCATGAGAAGGCCATGGCAGCAAGGAGGCGGCATCAGGTTACGACCTGACTGACAAGCTAGATTCCACTCCATTCTTCGGATCCTCCAGTCGACACATTATAGGTAGCTCCCGTATCATCCTGGGACTGTTGCTGTATCAGCATATCAGTCCTTGTATCTATCTTAAAATCATCTTGAGTTCTCCCCTGGAAAGTTCCGAAGCTACACTATTCCCTTTTTGCTTTTTAGTTAACCTTATTTACATATTGTGTCTCTGGTTCTGTATTTCCATTCTTGTAGGCTTACCTCACTTTAGAGACTTCTACAACTGGCTGAAGGAAGCCTCAGGGCTACAGTGAGGGCACTGGGTAGCTAAACCACCAAATCAGCACTTTGGGGTGAAGTTGTCAGGTCAGACATCTCAGGTTGTTTGACTAAAGAACTGCTATTACTAATTCATGTAAATTGGTCTGGTTTTTATGAATTTCTTTAATTTGCTTATTTGGAAATCCTAGTTGTATAGCTATTTATCTTTGCTGCAAATATAACCATATGTGTGGTACAGCATATAGGAGGGAACATCATGAATACTTCCTAAACATAATCAAACTCCTTGAGGGAATATGTTGCTGTATCTGGGAGACACCAAGATCAATTTTGTCTGTTTTGATTGGACCATAATTCACAAAGACAATATTATACATCCTACTTTAGTAGAAAGTGGGGTTTTAAGAGACCCCACCTGAAAGAGAAATTATGGAAACAATTAGTTCAGAGGGCTAATGGACCACATAAACATCAACCTTCACACAACAGAGACCAGATGAACTAGATGGTGCCTGGCTGCCACTGAATGCTCTAAAAAGGGCCATTGTGCAAGGTCCTGGCTAGAGGGGGAAAAATTCACAGCCATCAAGGAGACCAGGGGGCTTACTGGACAGACATCGGAACCTTAGGCACCCTAAGGTCTGGAACTAAATTCACTCCTGTGATTTAAAGAAATAAGGCAGAACAGATCAACCACATGAAATCAAAAGGGCAGTATTTACCCAATGGGATTAGGCAAGAAATGGAAACAAATAACGGAGGAAGCAAGACCAGTGAGGATTGCATTGCCTGAGTTGAAATGTGTATGACTGGTTGAATGCAAGACTGATGATTTGTTCTATAAACTTTCACCTGACACACATGAAAAAAAAAAAAAAGGAGGATTCAAATCATTTTCAAGTGTACTTTGAGTTTGGGGACAAAAAGAAGTTTGTAAGAGGTAAAATCGGGGTTATTGGATGGATAATGTGATTTCCCAATAAAATCTTCGTAGGATAGCTTGTGCTTCTCTTGTAGAATGAGTTAGTATATTGTGTTTGGGGGGTGGGGGTGGGGGGTGTCTTGATAGAATTATTTTGACCGTTTTGTTGCCAATACAGTTCTCCATTTTCTTGCAAACATCTTCCTAGCAAGGTCCCATGATTGCCCTGTGTCCTTTGACAAAATCTTTTGAAATTTTGCCATAACCTTCTGACTTGACTTTTCCGGCTTAAGATTGTTGGCAGCTGTTTCGATTGGACCATATTGTGAAGGCACTCTAATGAGACTAAACCCACACCAAGCCTACTCCCTTACACTTGACTCTGACTCAGAGCAGCCCTCGGCAGGGTTCACGAGGCTCTGTTTCTTTCCAGGAGCAGGCAGCCTCAGGTTTCTTCCAGGGGAGCAGCTGGTGGGTCTGAACCTCGATCCACGGAGCAGCAACCTAACCTACGGCACCACCAAGGCTCCCTAACAAGACCAAGACAAGCGTGTTGCCGGGAACTCGTCTGTAGCCATCTGTGGATTGCAGACATGTTTAAACACACTTTGTTTAGAATAAACGATACACTTATGACCTGTAACTGTAATGACAATGCCTTTTCCATTTACCCTTGTATGTATCTACTCATATGTATTTTATATATGTGCATAAATGTTAGGAGTCCAAGCATGGTGCAAACTGTTAAGCACTTGACTCTCTAAAGGCTGGTAGTTGGAACTCACTCAAAGGGGCCTTAGAAGACCTACTTGATCTGCCTCTGAAAAATCACCTGGGGTCAGTTACCGTGACGTGGGACCACTTGACAACTAATAATTTGTAACTAACAGGATGCATATGTTACTGCATATGTTAGATGCATAGGAAGCATTAAGGTTACTGAAGTCAAATTACTCGGCCTGGCTCTTCTAACCCTGTCTTCACCGTCTTTGCGATGCTTACTAAATGCCTAGAGAGGAGACAAAGCAGGTGTCGAAGACTATCTCCGAGACTGGTCAGTTTGCCTCTCTGCTGGGTTGGAGTGAGCTAATGTAGAAACATGAAGAAATCTCTCGATCAAGAAAAGAACCAGCAGAGCCTGTGCCAGATCCCTACTTAAGAGGCCCGGGCAGCAAAAGTACTAGAGGCCACTGCACCAAACCCACAGGCCAAGCCAAAAAGCCGTGGTGAGCCCATGGAAGAGGCGTCCTGGCTCACAGAATGAGGCAGAGGCCAAGGGCAGAGACATGCTGCAGAATTATGCTCTTGAACATTACTATTTTGTATCCTGTTAGTGTGGCTTTTGCAATGGATGATCAAATCCAACAGCGAAGCAGGATAGTGTAGGAAGGATGACTGGTGTGAGGATAAAAGGAGTGGGAAATGTCTGACCTCTGTCTCCTTAAGAATGACCCTTGGTCACAAGGGAGAGACGAGCCAGTCGGGGCAGTATAGCACCAACGCAACTTCTAATTGAGGGTTCTCAACCTGGGGGTTGCCCGATTCTTAACAGTAGCAAAATTAAGTTATAAAGTAGCAACGAAAATAACTATGGTTGGGGAGGTCACCACACCATGAACAGTATTAAAAGGGTCACAGCATTAGGAAGGTTGAGAACCACTGCTCTAGTTCTTTAATGGCCCCCACCCCTTATCATGACCCCGATTCTACCTTACAAATCTGGCTACACCAGAACATGTACACTAGTGCACACAAGAGCTCGCAACACAGGCAAGCCAGGACAATAAACCCCTCAGCACCAAAAATGAGAGTAGTAATACCAGGAAGGTAGGAAGTTGGGGGTTGTAAGGAATGATTGGCATATAACCCCCTCCTAGGGGGGCAGACAGCAGAAAAATGGGTGATAGTTGGTATAAGACATGGAAAAAGTAATAATAA
Source organism: Nesogale talazaci (assembly GCA_004026705.1). Lineage (NCBI taxonomy): Eukaryota > Metazoa > Chordata > Mammalia > Afrosoricida > Tenrecidae > Nesogale > Nesogale talazaci. The sequence continues at coordinate 36,001 of PVJH01019544.1, forward strand.
AGACCCTCAGACAACGTGGGCGTTGGACAGTTATCAGGCGGTCTTGGACACCCCCAAGGGCAGTACTACTCCATCCTAGACAGTCACTGAGTTGGAATTGACCTGTTGTCAGAGGGCTTAAGGGATTCTCAGGAAGGACCTTATGATTGCTTTTATGTCCTTTTTGAGTGGAAGGTCTTACCAAGTGGGGATTTTTCCTTACTGGCTTTTTGAGGAAATTTATCTTTGGGGGAGCTGGTAAGGTCTGGTATGTGAATCTGAAACACTTAACTTTCAAGTTGTCTCTTCTTTTTTGAAAGTCTTTGCAACTAGAAAACATCAGATATTCTCCATTGTTCCATAACGGCTTGTAAGTCGCACACATTGCCATTAATTTTTAGTTTCAACTTACAAGGGGAGGAGCTGAGATTTTGAATGCAGATTTATTTGAACTTCACACCTCATGCAAGGCCTCACAATCAAGGGAATATTTGCACTGGAACAAACTTCATCATCACAGCTGCATCTTAGATAGCTAAAGGAGTTAGATGTATGGTTGCAAATGTAAGCATAGGAAGACTTAGAGGCAAAATTTCTGTTGAGAGGAAACATACTCCAACACCCCAGTTTTCTCCGCCCCCGTGCCTCCCCCCCCCCCCCCCCCCCCCCCCCCCCCCCCCCCCCCCCCGTTTGGCCAACAGAATCTTTATTACTGTTTATAACAGCGTGTTATGCTTTCTTGCCAGTTGCCTTCGGGGCAGATGCTTTCTGAGCTTTTGACCCACAGCTTTCTCCTTCTGGCCAGGAACCTTCTTGCCGGTGGCAGCAGCAGCTCCTTTCGCAGCACTTTTTGGGGGAAGAAGTCTTTAGAAAAGCTGTCCTTTGAAGCTTCTTAGCTTCGTACTTTATTAGCCTGTTCCTCATTTTCTTTGCCTTCATGACCTTAAAACGATCAAAATCTGTTCTGCTTTCTTTTCTCTGGCTTCAATCTTTTTGGCCCATCTTGTATTGAGGTCTGCCTGCTGCCAGGCTGGTGGGGCGTCCTTCTGTTGGCCACTGTGGGGGAACTTGAGGACGAAGCCAGTGAGCCGCCTGCGTTTGAAAGGCTCGGCCTGCCTCCTGACTTGACTGCCAGGGCCACCTGCCGGAGCATGGGTCCAACGGCTATCGGCCACCCGACCAACCTCCACTAACCGCCTGAACACCATCTTGACGGCATTCAGCAAGAAGGTCTCTTGAGTTCTCTTTCACAAAGGTATTTCAAGCTATCGAACATAGACCTTATGGTTGGTGTGGCTATAAGCTTGAAGTGTCTGTCAAAATACCATTTTGGGACTGAGCCCCGGATGCATAGTGGTTGTACACAGGACTGCGGCCCACGGAGATGGAGGTTCAATTCCAGCTCCACAGGAACAAAGGCTGGGCCTCCTATTCCCACCACCAGAGGGCAGTGATGCCCCCAAAAACAAAAAAAATGTCATTTTTGCATCAAAGTATGAAAAGTTACTAGGAAAATGAGTTAATTGTTTGTTAAATTGGAGAACAAAAATTGAATAGACTTTTAGACAGATTAATGATCATTTTGGGAGGAAGGAAATGCACCCATACGCACACCTTTAAAATGCCAAAAACCTCCATACCATGTACCCAAAGACAAAATTCAAATTCATCAACTGGTCAAACTGAATTTCATTATTGTTAAAATGATTATCATGACAACCTTGTGATACCAACATTTTTAATTCACTGTATACATATTATGTACACACAGGTTAATAAAAAGGAAAAGCATGAGAAGATAGTAAACAAAAAGACAGGTGCTATTATACACATGGACAAATGCACATAAATTAGGTAAGATTAAATATGTGACCTTCACGATGTAAACATAGTTTTAATAAGCCCTTTAGAGCGAACATCACGTATATGAAAACTATAGAATTATAAAGTATGTGCCACATAAATATTACTTCATGGCTTTATAACCAAGCAATTTTTATTGGCTGGGGACATGATTAAACAGTGATAGTATAGGTATTTCTGTCAGAAAGGGGGTGGGGGTAAAGTTTTAAGTAGGAATTTTAGAAATGCTACCTAAATGATGATATTTATTAGACAGTATAGACACCTGCCCCAACTCCATTCTAATAGTCTATAAATAACGTCACAAGAAGCTACAGAAGTTAACATTTTAGGTAGTGAAGTTACAAAAGGAAATAAGGGAAGTGACTCAAGGTAGATTGAAAGTTCCTACTATCCACTCATGTTGGGCACCTTATCTTTCTATTTTTTTTGGGGGGGGGGCATCACTGCCCTCTGGTGGTGGGAGTAGGAGGCCCAGCCTTGCTGCTGGATTTGAACCTCCAACCCAGTGGGCCGCAGTCCCGCGCGCAACCACTAAGCCGCCGGGGCTCAGCTCTAAGTATTTTTTTTAATAGCGTACTTTGTAATTCTTCTCGAGGATCGATCTCAGGCACACATAAAAATGGACAGGCTACATGCAGACTCCCTAGCGCCGGTGAAAAGTGATGGGCCATTGGGAGCACAGTGATTTGGGTAACAAGAATGAGATGAAAAAACAAGGTAAAACTTCTGTCTAAATATTTGGAAGGAGGTGCTCTGCACATCACAACCCACCCAGAAGCGTCAGACAAATAAAAGGTAGTAGTAGTAGTAGTCTGTTTAAAGGCAGGAAAGTATAACACATTTTATTTTTTATTTATTTTTATTTTTTGGGGGGGCATCACTGCTCTGGTGGTTGTGGGAGCTACCCAGCCTTGCTCCTGGAGAGCTGCCACTGGATTTGAACCACCAAGCCTGTGGGTCGCAGTCCCACACTCAAACACTATGCCACCGAGGCTCAGCCCTACCTTAGTACAACACATTTTAAAAGCACATCCATGCAAAATTAACTGCTACATTTTCTAATGATGCATTACTGTAGTTATGTTTAATGACATATTTCTGGATTTATGGGCTTCTCAAAAGTCAAAGGAGCGAGTTAACATGATATAGCCTGTTGCTCAAGGAACAATGTGCAGTACACCTTCAGGAAAACTTGGTCTCTGTTGAGACTGACAAAGCAGGATGGGGATTCTGCCGCACAAAACGTGGATTTAAATCCATCGGGGAGTTAGTTCCCTGCCATGCACACCCTCCACCACATGAGAACTTGGCCAACACCAGACCGAAGGGAGATGCGAAGTCACAAAACACAGAACAACGGGAGGAAGAGGAAAGGAATAGTAAAAGCCCATCCCACATCAGTTGGGCTTTTCCTCTGCTGCTTCCATTTCTGGGTACATGCGGCCCAGGGCGGCATTAGGGCGGCACACGAAGGTGTCGGTTTCACTCTCCAACTCTGTCAGCTGTTCTAAGGAAGACACGCAAGGATAATGGTCTTTCAGCATCTCTGGCAATTTTGAGATCTTATCTTGAAGCCGCCGTGACCGTCTCACTGGTGTTAGAAACTTGAGCTCTTTAAATAGCGAATCGGTTTCCTCAAACGGAATCTTCTTTTTGACACTGCAGAGAAATTCAAAGATGAGGGAACACTTTTGCTTATGTTCTTTTTTGTGTTATTGTACTATTGTGGGCAGCACACCACAACCACTGGCGGCTTGTCTCACAGAAAGGGAAGGGTCCAAGAAGCCCCTGAAAGTGGGGAACTTAGATATTTTTTCTACATCAGCATTTCTCAACCTGTGGGTTGCGACCCCTTGGGGGTTGAATGACCCTTTCACAGGGGTTGCCTGATTCATAACAGTAGAAAAATTACAGTTATGAAGTAGCAAAGAAAGTAACTATGGTTGGGAAGGTCACCGCAAAGTGAAAAACTGTATGAAAGTTGAGAAACACTGTTCTACATGATGCTATAACTTCTACAACAGTAGAACTCTCCATATCCAATTCGATTATTGCATCCATTCAAACCTAATAGTAGCAACAGAGATTAAAATGTGAAAATTTTACTTTTCAAAACAGCAGTATCTAGAGAAAAGCAAAGAAAACTATTAATTTGGAGAAAAATACAGTACTTCAAAGGGGAATTGTCCCCGTCACATTCCATTTGTTTGAAACCTTTCTACTATCAAATATACCATACTAATTACCCAAAAGCACAAAAGTGGATCATAACACATTGCATGCTGAAAGATTACCTCTGCAAGGAGGGGGTGGTCGACACATTATATTTAATCAGGCAGCTGTCCCTGGCCTCTCTCTCGGGCGTGTTCTCAGCACTCGCTGGCTCTGCAGTCACCTCCTCTTGCTCTTTCTCACAATCACTAGATTGCCCGTCTCTGTGACGTCGGGTTTCCGTTGTCTGTTTCCGGGGCTCTAGGTGAACCTCTCGGTCTTCGGGGTCTACTTCCTGGTCTGCTTCCTTGGGCGCACAGGCATTCTCACTGTTTTCTCCTGCAGGGAAGGCATTTCTCACAGATGAAGGGTCGGAGGAAATCTAAGTGAATCATTGATGACCAAAACAGAAGAACCAAACTGCCACCTCTTAACTACCATTTTCCTAAGCTTGCCAATGACTTACAATTACCTAAGTGTCGGGAGAGTACAGTTAAAGGTATATGCACTGAAAAGACACATGAACATAGTTCACTATAAACGAGATAAATGCAGCAATAAGGTAAGAACAAAGGGTTATCGGCATCAGAAAAAGGTACTTTGCTTATGGGGAAAGGAGTTAGCGAGGGGAACCTTCACAAGGGATTTTTTGGGTAGGTGTTGAAAAATAAGTTCTTGGCAAGGCCTTGATAGGAGGCCAAAGATGAAATGACTTAGTAAGATAATATCAGAGGACCACTGTGCTTAGATGTTAGGATAGTTAGCAAGACAGGAGTGTGGGAAGAAGGTGGTGGTGGTCTCAGGGAGGTTAGGGCTAGACTTTAATGAACTTTGTACGTAAGAAGGTTGGTTCATCAACACAGTGAAGAGACAGGTAAGATCAGATACAGGCACTGCTAAGGTCTTGCATGACAACAAGTAAAATGTAACCATCTGTGATGGGAAGCAGACAGCTGTTGGAAGAGCCGACCAACAGACGAGTGAGAATGGGAGGAAGGCCCACTCGGAGATTTGGAAGTGGCAGAGTCAGACTTTAATGAGCAAGTGAATGTGTGTCTGAATGAATGTGTGTGCCTACTAACGATATTCTTTCCAGAAACAGACTTTAAGGACAGCAGGGTTTTTTATTCTTCATTCCTCTGTCCCTTGGAGGGAGGGATTAACGAGTAGAAGAAGTGAGAAAAGACAAAAAGTTCATACTAAAACTTACTATGTTTAAAGTAATTGTGATACATTCTGGCAAATCCACTGAACTGAAGAGCTTTGGATTTGATCATTAGAAAATTATTTTACTAAGAGATGTTTAAGTTCCTTGTTTTCTTGGTGAGTGGAAGCTGAAAGAGGGAGAAAATATATTTATTCTGTAAATATTCAAGTGCTTAATATAGAAGGGCGAGTCAAAAAGTATTGCTATAAAATGGTGGAAGCTTTTATTAAAAACACAAATGTTTTAAACACACCACAGGGTTGGCAGTTCAAATCCAGCAGCAGCTCTTCAGGAGCAAGGCTGGGCTTCTTACTCCCATCAGGGCAGAGATGCCACAAAAAACAAAACAAAACCACAAATGTCAAAAAGTACAGCGATTGTTTCTTGACCTATCATCCAAGTAGGTTAATGCTCATCGATCTGAAGGCAGAGTCTCCCTCTCTCTAACCCTTTCTGTGTGGTTTAATTCACACCATGTAAAAACGGCAGTCTGGACATCCTCAAATAGCGTTTCCTTTCAGTGATTATCCAGTCTGGGGGGCAAAAAGCCTGAAGGGCAAGATGAAGGCTGTCGGGTGGATGGGATAAGGGTTCCCAACACAATTCGAATAGGACCACCTTTGCCTACTCGTCAAGAATGAGCAGGTGTATTATCATGATGGCATAAAACTCCTCAGTGCAAATCCTCTGGCATTTTTCATATTATGGCGGCTTTCCATCATCTTAAAACATCTTCCTAAGTTCCGCCCCGCACCCTCCCACCCCCCGACCAACCTGTGTCCTTTGGAAAAAATCTACCAAGATTATACTTCTAAAGTTCCCAAAATACAGTTGTAATAACCTGCTGAATTGATCTTCCTGCCTTGAATATGTTTAGAAGGGTGGAAACTGGAGCAAGAGGAGAAGGTCAGTTAATAGGAGATTATTGCTGTTGTCCTGTGTCAGGCAGTGGATTCCATGGGCATGGGCCCATTGCCTCACTGAATTTGCTGGAAAGTGAGTTTCTTGATCTGAAGCAATGCTATGTTGGATGCCATGCCGGTGGATGAGGCATTCTGTAAGTCCACGAATGGTGGTTTGGGCAGAAGCATTGCGTGGAGGGAAGGCAAATCCATACCCAGAATAGGTATCTATTCCAGTCTATTCCAGGTGTCTATAGCTGCTCCCTCCAGGATGGGAATGGTCCTATATAATCAACTTCCCACCGAGTTGCCGGTTGATCTCCCCAAGGAATGGTTCCGTACCTTGGATGTAACATCAGTTTCTGCTGCTGGCAAA
>PVJH01019545.1:0-42548 GCA_004026705.1 Nesogale talazaci
CTGCAGTTCAAAAGCTGAATATTGTGCTGGATTGTCATTTGGTTTAATTAATATTCCCAAAGCTTTGAAGAAACAAGAACAAAATATGTCTGCAACTTAGTAATAAAGATTCTTTCAAAGTATCTGTGATTGTTATCTTGAAAAATATTAGTATTTAAGAAAGTTCTGCATATGTTGATGTATATACATGCTTTCAGGAAAGACAAGTCCCTGGAGAAGGACATTATGTTTGGTAACATAGAGAGGCAGTGTATAAAAGGAAAACCCTCCACGTGGTGGATTTATAGAGTGACTGCAACAATGAACTCAAAGATAAGAACGATCGTCAGGATGGTTTATTATGTTGTTCAGAGAGTGTCTTTAAGTCATAACTGACGTAGTTATACCTAAAAAGAATAAATAAACAAGCACTTATATGAGTTGCAAATAATATGTAACTTACATGTATTCATTTATATAATTTACATATAATTATATATCAAACATTCTATATCATACATGGATCATATGAGTATATAAAGTTTACTGTAAAATATGATGTGCACATTATGCACAATATATATTTGTTGCTAAATGTTGGCATATGCACACACATATATATATATATATATATGCTTTTGTTGGTATATGCATATCTGAAGGTGCTCCCCACACATTAAAAAATAAATAAAACAAAATGCTGCATCTCATTAGGAATCACAACCCACAGAAGTACCTGCTTCTAAAAACTTATTTACATATGTCCTTTTCTCATGGCATAGTCCCTGCAACACAACTGGCCCCTTTACTTAATATCAGATGACCACTGCCAGTCCTTCATCCTAGGACTTAGAAACTCCAGCTCTTTAATGTTAGAGGAGGTATTGGCACTATGATTTCTTATTACAGGTACTTTACTTTAAATGATGCTAATCCTGTTGCGGGCCATCCTTTACCTTGTCTTATTGAGAAGTACAAAGAGCAGTATCAGGATGGAGACGAAGCCATCTACACGTGTGCATACCGAGAACTAAAGGAAGGAGCCCTGGTGATGCAGAGGGTAAGCTCTTGACTGCCCTTCAAAGGTCTACCGTCTAACCCAGCCAGCAGCTCCAATGTTCAAAGAGTTGAGCATTATTCTCCCCATGCTTGCAAGCTGGAGGTGAATCATAAGTCTTTTGCTTAACAGCCCAGCACTTAGCAACCATGCAAACAGGGCTCGTTCCAAAAGATTAAGCCAACCAATTCTGTAGATGACTTTTGAGACCGCATACATCGTGATGGGAACAGAGAGTCTCCACTTTATCCCTTCTGTAGAATTCTGGTTATTAGGCACCTGTGAGCCAGGTCCAGCTTTGTAAATGAAAAATGACACTCTGACAGGGTCATTATTTTAAATAGACATGCATTTTATAATTTCCTGGAAACTTGTTTTTATTTATACTAAATAATCATTATTCAGTATTTGTGTGTATGATCCAAGTGGACTTTTATAAAGGATAGAAATGTCAGGGTTACAGCGAACTGAACACAGGACCCTCTTGGAAGGGCACATCCACATGTGGTGACCTGAGGGAGAAGAGAAGGAGGGAGCGGGGAGAGTGGGATGGGGCGGGGGGTGGGGGTGGGGAGAAGAGAGAGACAGAGGAGCAGCTGGATAAGCCATTATTTAATATTAACTACTACTTTCTAAACACTTTCCTGATAACCAAATAGATTCAGGAAATGAACTTGTGCTCAAGGAAGCAGAGAATTTAATACGGGAAGATGACAGAGTAAAATCTTATGATAACCTGTCCATTCAAGTGGCAATGGGAAGGACTTCAATGTGTCCACAATTTCCCACTTTTGGAGCATGATGCATTCATGAGCACAGAAACATAAGTACAATTAGAGTTGCTGTATATTATTTTTTTGTGTGTATGATATTTTAATATGGTCTTTTAAAAGGTCAATGGGGACCACCCACACCTCCTTGGGAACCTGTTTTTATGTAAATATGGGCAGTTGCTTTTTCAGACTTAGAAGAAGCAAGAATCAGAAACAGCTAAGCTGGAAACTCTCAATCACTGGTTACCACACTAGGACCTAAAATAGGAAAGATAGGGAAAAAATAATACCCCCAAATGTAATTGCTGAATCATTTAAAATTAGACAGCACCAAAGCATTTGAGAATATGCTGTAGGGAACAATTTTGCATTGCATTAGGTGGCAGGAGAGATACCTGTGTATCCTAATTTTATGATTTTCTGCCATGGTAATGACTTTCTGAAAATGGGATACTGCCTCCCTGGGAGTCAGATCACTGCTACATCTGCTGACCCACAGAAAGTTTCCCAAACATGGAAAGCCTCGGGGGACTTCAGCGCCAGGTGGCAGAGTGCATTTCTAGCGCCTGCTCCTTTCAAAGGCCTGTCACTGTAGGTGAGGAGCGCAGCCACTGACGGGGCAGCTCCAGCACACACCGAGGCAGTGGGCAGTGTTTTTTGGGGAATCCACACTGACTTTGTGAATCTGCCGTTGCAGTTCCCAGAGTCAGGCTACTTGGAAGAAGGGTTCCGCTAAGTTGTCATAATCATTGCTTAGGCAGGTGTCCTCAGGTGTTGCAAAGTTAAACCGTCAGCTGCTAACAAGGTGAGAGGTTAGGATTAATCCAAGTTGCCTATGAAGAAAGAAATAGGTATCTATTTCTGGGAAGCCTTCTGTGGTAGCTATATAATCTAGTATTTATTTCAGGATTGAGCGTGCAATCTGGCCTCTCAGTTGGGGTATATCCAAGGGGGCCTTTGTGTGGGCTTGGCCCTGTCCTAACGATTCTGGGACCTCCTGCATTATTTCCTTGGAGGCTGGAGACACACACGCTCTCTCTTTGCTCACTCCCTGGGGGAGCTCCCTGAGGAGAAGCCACATGAAGCTCTTCTGATACAGCCCATGGAGCTGAAGAAGCCACAGAGAGAGCTCTGCCAGCACTGAGAGGCTTACAATGAGGCCGGATCCACAAGAATTCTCACCCATTGTCCTATGAACTCCCTGCCTTCGGCAGCATTGCATGTGTGTCCTGAGTCAGAAGAGGACATATGAATCTGATATCGGACATACGGGCTAATGTCAGACTTATGAACTTGATCACACTGGGCTGGTATGTTTTAGAAATATTCAATTGCTCTGCTATGACACACACAGGTATTCCCTGCATTGGAAAAGATGAGCTAGCAAGTGTTTTGGCAAGCCATAATTCTAAATTGTCCATACACCAATGGCATTGCTTGTAATGACTTTCAGAGGCAAGTTACGATTTTTGCTCAGCTGCTCCCTTTCAGACACTTTGCAGAGGCTGAAGCAAGAGACACCAAAGCACTTTGCAGGAAGGGACCGGCAAACAAGGCTTCACTCAATTGCCTTCTGAGTAACTTAGACTCCTTTTTGTTTTCTTTAACCTTCTCTTTACTAATCACTCTTTAAAGGCAGTTCTCCTCCGTTTTAAGGTACCAACAAAGGGAGTCTTCAGAAAAAATTTCAAAATTTCTGTGTCCTCCACTTACACACCAAATGACACATTTTACAAAGTAAGAATATATAGACCTCCAAAGTGAAAAATAACACCCATGAGCAGTATTCCCTCAGAACAACCAACAGAGACCAGGATGGCAGCATTTGACAACCACCCCCCCCCCAAAAAAAAAAAAAAAAAAGCTCAGTTGCCAGGAAGGGACAGGGCAGGAGAATGGAGAAAAGGAACCCCAGGGAGGAGCAGGAAGAATGTTATTACATCCAGGGGACTTCAACTAACATGTCATGTCAAAATTATACAAGAGGAAAAAAAAGGGGGGATTTTAAAGATGTTCATCCAGTACTGGAATTGAAGGTTGACATTATTTTTGACAGACTCTTTGAATCCCCTTATTGGTTTATAAATTATTGAATGAAAGACTTATTTGCTCAGAAAACTTTCTCTTAAATTGCAGTGACACACATAAATAAATAAACATTTTCTTTTTGTCTTTGTTAAAGGTTCTGTCTAATCATCCATAATTGTTCTAACAGAAACACTATGAGTATGCCTTTCACAAACAACTATGATCTCTGGTTTTAGAAGACTCAAAGTCCAGATTGAGGGACTGTTCCTGTGTGTCACCACAGGAACCCTGGTCCAAACCACATATTCCACTCACAGTTCCTAGATTCCTCCATCTTTCCTCTTTTTTTTTTTTAAGTTTTTTTAGGCATCACTGCCCTCTGGTGGTGGGAGTAGGAGGCTCAGCCTTTGCTCCTGTGAGCTGGAATTGAACCTCCATCTCAGTGGGCCGCAGTCCCGCGCACAACTGCTACGCCACCGGGGTTCAGTCCGATCTTTGCTCTTGTTTTATGACTTTCATATTTTAAAGGAGCTAAACTCAAGATATAATCTAGTCCTGTAAATTATATCCTGCCTCATTAACATACCAAAACCCAAACCTAATTCACTTCCATCCACCAAGTCAATTCTGACTTGGGACCACCCAGAAGGACAGGCTCAAAGTACCCTTGCAAGTTTCTGACAGTCACTTCCTATGGCAATAGAAAGCCCCACCTTTCTTCCCGGGAGCAGCTGGTTGGGTGTTTTGAACCACTGACCTTGTGGCTAGCAGCCAAATGCAAAATTGCAAGTGTTACACTATCATCCTGCCCTCATTAACATCACATAGGCGGTGATTCATAACACATAAAATATTAGGAAAAATAAAAAACGAAGGATAATTTCTTAATACTGTCTAGTCACAAAGACACATATTTGAGGGGAAATTGATGTTTAGACATGATAGTTTATAAACTTGGTCCTGGTACACTTACACATCTTTTCATTTACTACAAACAAGTGGGCATCCAAGACAAGCTGCACTCATGGATGGGTCAGAGATTTTCATTTTGAAAATAGGACACACACTTTGTCTTAATGTTTTAGAACCAGACCAGTTCATATTTACTTCTTTCCAGATGATATATATATATATATATATATATATATATATATCACCTAAGAGTGCCTTAGACTCAGGAAAACAATGATTAATAAAACAATACATAGCTGCAAAGAGAACCATATGTGGATAATCTTCCACTAAGTGATTCTGCAAAAAGCAAATATTTGAATGAAAATAAAGAGTAATGTCTTTCACATACTGATCACACCGTATAGAAAGCGCAATTAGATATAGAACTTTGACCAAATTATGAAAAATAATACTCATTCACCTTATTGCTTAGGTTTTAGTGAGAAAACTAGATGCTTTTTTATTATTGATTTTGTGGAAGTTTATATATTTGCATAATTGTATAATTTGCCTACTTTATGCATTTGGGTAAAATGGCATCCATTTGCTAAAACTATTTTTGAGCTATATCAAAGTATTTACTACAGCTACAGAAAAGTTTTTGTGTGATCATTTTCATTCTTAGATACATATCCAAAGGATATAACTGTATCTGGACACCTTGTACCCATCAATTCCAAGAGTGTACACAGCAGATTACAAAAACTGTATTCATAATAGTTCCACCATTAAAAAGCTTCAAATATTTCAAACAAGAGCATGTGAAACAAATTTCAATATGTTCCCATGAAGAAAAACTGCTCTGTTGTGGGGGCATTCTTCATAGGACCTGTGAATCTGGGGGAGAGGAGGAGAAGGTTCAGGATGCTGCTGAGTCTTCTGAAGCGGCCTTCAAGTCACGAGGTATCCACATCATTAAGTAGCTGGAACCTGCACTTGTCATAAGACCCCAGATAAGCTCACCTGCTATCCTTCCGCTTTAAACCTCTGAGACACAGCCTATTGAAATACTTCCAACTTTACCATAGTAACAGCTAAGATCCTGTATGAATGAACAGCAAAGCCCTGTGATGTGATTAGATGGCTGGCTCATCCAGCTACACCTCATTGACATATCTCAGCTGAAATACCTCACTTAAATAGCCCACAGTGTGAGTCATTTTTCATGCTGTAAACCCATGACTATATAAGGATATATTTAGAAACCAGGAAGTGGGATTTAATTGGTCAATGAAACTTATATAAGCCTTGCAAAAGCTCTATTAAAGTTAGATCTGTGCATGGATCTCCGGATAGATCTTGGTCTCCGGAGCCTGTCTTGGTGGCTCTGTCTTGCATGCTGGAGCTATTCCCATGCACTGTAATACATCAAACAATAAAACAAATAAAAAGAACTGCTTTCTGGCTGAGGCCCGGTGGCGTAAGTGGTTGAATGCGGGACTGTGGCCCACGGGCTTGGCGGTTCAAATCCAGCAGCTGCTCTCAGGAGCAGCACTGTGTAGTGCCCACGACCAGAGGCAGTGATGCCAAAAAAAAAAAAAAAATGAACTGCTTTCTTTGTAATTTAAATTTTATTTTAAATTTTATTAAATTTGTATATGAATTCAGATACACTGATTATTTTTTCCTTTTTGTCTGTATTTTGATGAGATATTTTAAACATTTTTTGAGTGTCAAATTGTGCTTATATTCCTGGAGCAAAGATAATTATCTCGGCTCCTGGGATAATATATAATGCATTACCTCAAATCTATATTGTTAGGCTGCATTTGGTAATATTTACAGGAGTAAATATTATAAGCTGAGCATAAGTCAACGACAAGTCTATTCATGTAACAGGTCAATGAAGGTCAATGTCAGAATACAGTTTATTTCAAGGATAGTATTTAATGAAACCTTTCAAGGTGAGTTAAAATAAATTCTTTCTATATAATGATTGAATAATTCTAAAATATTTAAATTTGATAGCTGTACTTAAAATTACTTTCTCTTTTGAGTTTCTCTGGGTTGGTTGGGCAAGACAATGTTCAATAAGAAGATATGGGTTATTATGACTTTGCACAGGACAAAGAGAAATCTCTTTCCAAACCTCTGGAAGATAATGTCTGACCCCTTGAAACACTCTTTTTAATGAGTGATATGGAGGGAACTGTATTATGGCTCAAGCCTTGTGCACTGCCGCACACTGTAGTCTCTCTTTATGTCTGACAGAGGGTCCACTGTGTCCCAATTTGACCAGGAAACTTTATTCTGGCAATGTGACTGAAGGTGAACACAATTCTTTGTTGGGGAGAGTGGAAGAGACCTGGCATTTGAGTAGTTAACATTAGTCAGGCAGTTCCTGTGTGGTTACATGATAGACCTCAGGCTATCCCAGAACACTCTAACTAGTGGTTGTGTCTCAAATTCTGTCCACAATGTTATTGGATGAATTAGGTGGATGAAGTAGGAGAGTGGAAGAGACCTGGCATTTGAGTAGTTAACATTAGTCAGGCAGTTCCTGTGTGGTTACATGATAGACCTCAGGCTATCCCAGAACACTCTAACTAGTGGTTGTGTCTCAAATTCTGTCCACAATGTTATTGGACATTTAGGTGTTAGGTAGATTCCTGTGTGATTTCACTGAAGAAACTACCTGGAAACGTATGCCAGATTTTTCCTACGCTTCTACCTATGTGCTTCTTCTTTGGCTGATTTTGATCTGTGGCCTTCTACTATAATAAGTCATCACTGTGAGCTCTACAAAGCTTTTTCTGAACTCTTTGTATCTTTCTAGCAAAGAGATGGAGAGGGGTCTGGGAGCCTCCAGATACAATGATTATATCTAAATTAATAGTTGAAGGATATATCAAAGAAACACTGAAGGAAAAAAAGTAAATTAGGAAAAAATAAAAGGCAGGCTGGAGAGAAGAAAGAAAAATCGGGATTGAGGGAGAAAAAAAGAAAAAAAGTATGAAATTAGAGAATTAAAAATAATACAGTGAGTGTCCTGCTTTGCTTTATGTTGTTTTGTTGTGTGTGTGTGTGTGTGCTTGGTTTTTTCCATAAAAGGAAGTGTTAGTGTAGACCAATTAGCCATTTCTCATTGCCAGTGAATCAATGTTGCCTCCTCGGGTCGCCCCCTGTGCATTGCTGACAGTGTCACCATTTAAGGGAATAGGAAGCCCGTCTTTCTCCTGTGGAGCTACGAGTGGTTTCCAACTGCTTACCATGTGGCTTGCATCCCAACTTGTAACCACTAAACCACTGCGGCACCAATTAATCATCTATGAGTCTATAATTCTGATAGGCTCTGGGAACTGGCTACTCTGAAGAATATCCACACGGTATGGTGAATTTCTTGATAGGACCCATCAAAGGTGTGGTCTTTTAACTCCCACAAAGCATTTGGCTGAGACTTTATGAATAAAGTATTTAAAACTCTTTATTGAATAGTTTATTTTGGCCACGCAAAAAGGTCTGGATTACCTACCAAGAGGGTTTTGCTCTCCTAACTCGCTAATTCAGCAGAGTTCAGAGGGACCACACTATCATCAAGCAGAGTCTGCCGCAGAGCATACTTTTAGACCAAAGACCCAGGGACCCTGCACTGGACATACCATAGACCCAGGAGAAAGAGCACATGTGAGGAAGTGAAGCATGATGATGATATGCCTGGCTGGCTGGCAGAGCAAGAACTGAGGGCCCTTGATAGAAGTCTTTCCAAAAGAAGTATTTCCCAAAGACCTAAGCTGCTACCTAGGTCTGGGCAAGGGAGTGACTCAAATGCATCCTGTACAGGAATTGTCTCTGGAGATTCTATGCTGGGATCTCCTCCAAACAGAGAGGAATTGGATGCCTCTGGACAGGAGTCTTACCAGTGGAAATAATGAAGTTGTAGCATTTACCTATGAAAGATAAGAGGCTGTCACAGGCAGGGGCTGCCTATCTTCTGCATTTCACAGTGCAATGTGATAGTAAGAAAGGTCTCAGTACTCTCCCTGGAACTGGTTGCAGAGGCTCAGAAGGGTCATGGGACACACTATGGAAATTGGTGCAGGGGTTTTCCAGACAGCAGCATGCTGAGTGAGGCTCAGTAGCAGAGTAGAAATTTCAGAAACCTGCAATTCTAACAAGCAGCTTGATGACATAATGTGAGTCCAGGTAGACTAGAGAAACAAATTTATAAACACACATGTGGATATAATGGAAAGGTTTATGTACAAGAGGAATGGAACATCGAGAAAGCATCCCAGCCCAGTTCAGTCCAAAGTCATAAGTCCAATATTAGCCCATGTCGGATACCAGTTTATAAAGTCTCCAGATTTACGAAGCACACGCGATGACACCAGCAAAATCACAGGACCCTGGGTGCAGAGTCTTCTGTGTCCAGTGACAGTAGAAGCATCTCAGCACTTGCAGGGGTCTTCATGTGCCTTCTCCAGCCCCCTGAGATTTGCTTCCATCAGGGAAAGCCCATGTGGCCTCTTCTCTGGCTCCTCCATTCTCCAGAAATCAGAATGGATCAGTATGCTGTCATCTCATCTTGTCAGTAGTTTGTCGTCTTGGAGACCCAGTCTAGTCTCTCCCCTCCAATTGGGAAATACCATGAGATTTTCCAGAATTCTCAGGAAAAGGCCATGCCCACACAGGGGCCTCATTGACTATATCCAGAGTGACAGGCTAGGCTCCACCCCTACACTCCTAATCATGGAATTGCGATCAAGTAAATGACCGCCACAGATAAACTATAGAGCATCAGTCAACAAAGAATAAGCCCTTTCCCATATAGTTGATTCTAACTCAGCAAGACCTTGTGGGGCAGAGTAGAACTGCTCCTGACAGCTCCTGATGCCATCAGTGAGACTGTTTCCTTTCTCCTGCTGAACAGCCGTGGACTTCAACCACCAACCAGTAGGTTCTCAACCACACACTGAATCACAATGCCACCCAGACTCTCGGGTAAGCATAGAAAGCTTCACTGCTGCCAAGCCAATTCTGACTCATGGGGACCCTGGAGGAGAAAGAAGGATCGTTCCTGAGAGTTTCTGAGACTGTAATTGGCTGCAGGAGTAGAAAGCCTCATCTTTCACCCATGGTGGTTTCAAACTGAGAACCCTGTGGTTAGCCCAACTCGTAGCCACTGCACTACCAATACTCCTTTCACCTCAGGAAATACCTGGGCAAGTTTCGGAAGACCAAGGAGCTCTCTTCTGAGAATATGTTGCTTTTTGTAGCATGTTCGTTTCCTCCCTAAGAATAATGTCTTTCACAAGGTGAACAATGTGTGTCTTGTGCTCAGCTTGATCACAGTGAATAGAACACTCAGAAAATGGTTGATCCAAGTGCATCTCCTGGTTAACGGTATAAGTGGCTATCTTATAAAATGTGAGGCCAGCCAGTCTTCACGTAGAATGCACAGAGACAAACATTACTTTCCCCCGAAGAAATGACTCACCTTCCTCCTTGATTTCTGGAGTCAATTCATGTCATACTCGCTGGAATGTCCATATTAGATCTTTTTGCTCCATCTTAGAGTGGAGTCCGTCACTCACAGTAGGATGAGCTGCTCATCCAGAGATGTCCCGCCTTTATCTTATTTAGAGAGAGCATTCTCACTCAAAGTTCTAGTTGATTTGAACACTGCATTCAATTGTCTGCATCAAGTCTACCTAATGAAGCTCAAGTCAAAATATTGGGTACCAACTCTGGGACCAATGTTTGTAATTGGCAATACTCTTTGTCACTTGTCACACTGGCAAGATAATTATTCCTGAAACTCTTCCAAATGATGCCCCATTTATCTTTCCCTGGCTGCTTTCTGCCTTCTTTGCTGGCAAATGTATCATAAGCAGGAATAGAATAGCTTTCAGTTAGTTCTGGGAGTTTACCGAGTGCTGAGAATGGTCTGAGGATTCCTCCTACTTTTCAGATAGTGTCATAAGTGAGAGCAATATTGAGTGCTGTCCTCTCATACGTTACTGTTTATTTAAATCTAAGTTGTCGATGAGAAAGATGTCTGTTACCCACATGTTTAAGTGGCTTTGAAAGACACAGCTTCAGAAAGACCAAATAAGCTAACAGTTGTGTTTAAGATGATTGACATCTATATACAGAAGAGGATGTCTTTATTTGCCATCAAGCCTGGTTAAAAACAACAACAAGAACAAAAATCATCTCCTGTTTCATAGTTACTCATATATGTTCACCAATTACCCATTTAGCATTATTTGCATTGTGCTCTTCTCATTGCGCCTAAATGCTAATAAATGAGAAACTGATGATGAGGCACTGTGATAACTTCTCCTTGGGGAAATATATAGGTCTACAATTGAATATCAGAATTTTTTCTTTTCTTTTCTTGGCATCACTGCCCTGGTGGGAGTAGGAAGACCAGCCTTGCTCCAGGAGTGCTGCTCCTGGATTTGAACCGTCAACCCTGTGGGATCCATTCTCATACACAACACTGCATCACCAGCCAAATATCAGAAATTTTCATGACCAAGCCCATATCTATTCTTACCAGAAAAAAAATCCCCAGAAAAGTTAATGATTAGGCACATGTATTGGAATAATTTACTGCTAATATATATGGATAAGCTAAAAGTACTCTCAGGTAAGAGACTCATTTGGTTGCCAGTGACCAATCTGTCAGCCAGGAAGACATCCTAAACACAGTGTCCTCACACGATATCTCTCTGACATAAACATCTGGTGTCTATGGGGACAACAGCATAGATAATAAAAAGGAGAGGGAATTAACAGAGATAAGTTATTTCAAATTCTCTTATCAGTAGAACAGAGTAGGAATTTTAATAGACTTCCCTCATCATTCAGTTATGAGTGGTAAGACAAAAACATTACCACACAAAGAAATTCCATATACCAATAACAAGTGATTACAAAACTGAATGCAGAAATCTGACCACACATACACACCTTAAAATAGCTTCTATTCTCCAAACCCCACCCAAATTATCACATTATTAAACAACATTCAAATATTAATAGGTAGAATGGTCCTAGAATTAAATTAGACTGTCTTGATTCCTCCATTCACAAAGCTTAAAGCAATGGGCTTAGCAGAAAACATTCACAGCTATTACAATATCGTTAAGTACTATTGCATTAGTAGTGCTCTGACCTACATGGATTGGGAATAATTACATCTATTATTAAAATACATAGCGCTCACAGAAAGCAATTATCAAAAACCAAAATAAATAGGGCATAAGTCCCTCGGAAATTCCTTCAGAAAATAAGCACTAAAAATGGGGCTTCCTCTATGATTACATTCAACTTGTTCATCTCATCCATATGCTTTATATATTTTTTAAAGCACGAAGGTCAATCAACTGTACTTACTGTTCCAGCTAAGCTCTGTTTGAACATATTCTCAGAGAGGCAATCCTGTCATGCAGATGGTCCCCTGCTCTGGGCAGCTTGAGGAAAGTGCCTTTGTGTCCCTAATTAACTAGCAAACAACTGTGCCAATTGCTTTGATACATTCCAAACCTTCTGTTCTCTGACTTTTGATGAGCTGTTTATTCAGGAGCAATACCTGCCTGCTTTATTGGCCCCAGAACACCAATCCTAGAGGGCAGAGCTGTCGTGAGATTGACAAGGATTCCTCTGTATGGAGGAGGAAGATCATCAGGAAGCATTAACCACATTCAGGTAGAACTCTTTAGATCTCCCGGATGTAAGGATAGAGTCCATGACTGTCGAGTACAAATATTTCCTGGCAGTAACTCAATAGATATAGTGCTCACTGCTCAGTAATGAGCTGCCATCCAACTCCTCCTTTGATTCGAGGAGTTCCCCAATCTGGAGCCGTGTGTAAAGCTGCAGACTTTCCACGGTCTTTACTCAACCCTTAAAATGATCAGCAGTCATTTAGATGCTGACATAGAAAATAAATTAGAACATCAAACGATACTGGAATAATAAATGTTAAAGAGTATGGCAAGTTATATTTAACAAGCCAAGGAAAAATATGTTAATGAAGCTCAGAGTCCCAGAGCACCTTTGTGAATATAATTGTGTGCAATGTAGGGGGCGGGGCAAATGCTAGTAGCCTTTAAAAAACCGAATGTAATACTTACTTGGCAGGTGAGATAACATGATCACGAAGGGCGAGGCTTATTCATTGTACTCCGGATGTGCTGACCCCTGCAATTTCCCTAAATGTGGGACATTCAACTGCATAATTTGTGGTAGGGGGGGACTGTGTTCACACTCCCCCCTCAAAAAACAAACAAAAAACTGAATGTTATATAGACAATCTCAAGGTTATGTGATAAAATAACTATGAGTTTCATTTGTACACACAGGAGATGAAAGAAAAGTATTTTTCAAGATTATTCAGAAGGGGTTTTGCTTGTTAGAGAGTACTCTGAACAACAATTCTAGTTGTTACTAGGTGACATCGCATTGGTTCCAATTCATAACGCATTGAGGGTTGAGTTACTGCCTGGTCCTGCACCGTCCTCACTCTTAAGACGTTTAAGCCCGTTGTGGCAGCCAATGTGTCATCCATCTCTTCCTGGGTTTTCCTCTTATCTACTCACCCACTGCCTCATTACCATGATTTATTGCCAAGCATGAAGTTCTTTTCCAGAGATTGGTGTATCCTGCAAAAATGTCCACAGCAAGTGAGATGAAGCCTTGCCATCCAAACTGTCAAGGGGCAGCCCGGTTTTACGTGCCTGAAGACAGGAAGGCTTTTTGCCTCCAGTACCCTGTAGCAAGATGACATTCTTCTCCCATCTTCTTTGCTCATGTTCCAACTTTCATATGCATAGGAGATCAAGATATCTTAACTTTTTCATCATCTTCAATTTAGAATGGATGATATTTTGTTGAATTTGCATGAGAAAGACAATGCTGCTTCCTCCTGTGTAAAGAATTATAATCTTGGAAACCCACAGGGGTCGTCCAACCCTGTGTTATCGAGTCAATATAAGCTGGAATTGAATTCATACCAATAAGTCGGCTGCCTTTTGCACCATCAGATGTATTTTGAAACTGTGACCTTCATCAACTAGCGAGCAAAGCAGTCTGAAGAACTGTGATTATCAACAATCTCTCAAGATAGTTTCAGTTGTCTGATGGAAGTCAAATTGCTTCCAGTGGAGAATCATTGATTTAAATGAGATATAAATGACTTCCAGTTCAGCCAATACAGCACTAATTTACCTCTGGTTGATCCCCATATTTAAATAGAGGCGTAAGTCCAGATGGTGGCATAAACCACAGAAGGAAGATTCTGAAATGAAGGAACAGGAAGGTAAAAGGTGGCTAAGGAGATTAAAATTGAAGAAACAACATAAGAACACTGTGTATAACACATGTCCATCTAACAGAAAACATAACTCCGGTTAGCATTCCCCTATCTACAATGAAACAACAGAAAGTAGCTCTCATAAGTCTATCTTCTATCCCTTGCACTCAACAAGAGACCGTCAACAACACAACAAAAACACTTTGAAGGAATCATTTATCCCTGCTGAAATTAAGAAGTATGAGGCAACATTCCTCTTCCCCAAATGAAACAGAGACTGCTTTCCCTACTCTGAGACAATGTAGCTTTAAGGCACCAGCAAAGACCATCTGCACCA
Organism: Nesogale talazaci; assembly: GCA_004026705.1. Lineage (NCBI taxonomy): Eukaryota > Metazoa > Chordata > Mammalia > Afrosoricida > Tenrecidae > Nesogale > Nesogale talazaci. The sequence goes on from PVJH01019545.1 coordinate 14,391, forward strand.
TCTGAACAAGAAGCAAACTAGGGAAGATATTTGTTCAAATCTGAGTCTTTCCTCTCCAAGAAGAAACTGCATAGATGGCAGTATTGGCAAAGAATTATCATGCCATTACAACAAATGGCTCAAAAGAAAAGTGGAGATGATAGAAATGGGTGATTGGTGAATTTGAGGAGCTACCATTATAATCTGTCCACTTTGAACTATGGAAAGAAACAAACTAGAAAAAAATAAACTGTGGAGAACCATAACAATAATAAAACATCCAATATTTATTTCATCAGAGTTCCAGGAGAGCTAAAATAGAATGTGAATAAAGAATATCTGGAGAAGTAATCACTGAAAATGTATCAAATTTGAAATATGAAAAACATAAACACATATATCTGAGTAAAGCCCAAACATGATAAACTAAAATAAATTTATACCAAGACATATAATAACACAAATATCTTGAAAGGAGTCACAGGGAAATGACATACTATTTATAGGGGAACACCTATTCTAAAAGCAATAGTTTCCTCATCTGAAAACAAAGAGACCATAAGCAAGCGCCACAATATTTTTCAAGTGCTGAAAGAAATGTCAACCACACATTCTATATTTGATAAAAGTATCCTTCAGAAATGAACTTGGAATAAAAATATTATTGAATGGGGAAACTAAAATGATTTATCTAGGAAGCCTTCTCTTAAAGAAAGGCTAAAGGAAGTTTGTTAAACAATGAGAGGCCAAAATCTTGAGAGAATTCTGTAACATTAGAAAGAAAGAAACACAGTGTGAATAGCAGGAATATGCAATAAACTAGAGATGAATTATGGTGAGGAATTGAGATTGCAAACATAATTACGAAAGCACAAGAAATCTTATTTAGAGAATGATAAATATAAATGTCTCTTGGTAGACACTACGCAAACTATCCTCATCCATTGAGAATAGAAAGTACTTAGTTGCCTGAGCTTGGATTACCAAAGTAAAGATCAATGATCTTTTGGCCCATTGAATCATTTCAACTCCTGACATTCTCGCCGGATATAGAAATTACTGCTAAATAGTGACCACAGGAGCCGATCTCCCCATCTTTCTCCCATGAAGCGAATGTCAAATTTGAACCTTATTGCAGAGCCTAAGACCAAGTGTAGAATATATCATGTCTGTATACATGCTTTCCTTCATGGTCAGTAAATTACCCTTTCATGATTTCAAATGAGAAATAACCTAAATACAAGATTTTCTAATTCCAATAATAATCACAAGGAATGTCATTGATCAAGTCAATACCCAAATCAAACTCGGTACTTCAAGTCAATGTTGAGTCCTAGTGACCCCCTGGGGTTTCCAATGCTAGAGCTTCTCACCGGAATAGAAAGCCCCATCTTTCTGCCCAGGAACAGGTCCCTGAACATGAGGAGTAGCGATTTAATGCAGAGGGACGGGGGTGGGGATCAAGGACTAAAGGTATCATGGAAGGTAGAGTCAGTTTGAAAGAGGCATGTGGGGCAATAAAGTCATTGGAAAGATCTTCTTAGGGCCTTGTCTCCCTGTGCAGGTATGTGAGTATTGCTGCATCCAGAAATAGAGCAATGGCACAAGTTATGCTCTGTGACGCTTTTTCCCACTCCCTGACTCCTATGGCAGTCATTCTAGGAAGCAGAAAGAGCAGAGCATTTTGGAATCAAACACAGGTGGGTGGAATGGAGTACAGAGAGGAGGTAGATCTGGTGATCTGTGAAGCCATTTCACAGCCAGAGTGTCCCCAACCTAGAACAAAGACAGAAACCCCCGGAAGGGGTAGGAAGTGAGAGCAGTCAGACAGGTATCCTTGAGGCGTCTCACTCAAATCTCTTTGAATCGTTTGAGAGAACTACACTAAAAGTTATGTTCACATACAGGGCTGCTCTGCCTCCTTGATGACCCACTGTGCCTTTCACAATGATATGACTTAGAGAAAAATGGTGTGCTCAGCCAACAAAAATGTATCTGCTTAGTCTTGTTGATGAATAACGCAGTGTCCTCCAAATGCCTCATTTTATCCCTAAAGTAAACTAAAAAATAAAATTATTTTAGCCTAAAAATAAACTATTTTCAAGAGTGCCTTCTCTGGTTCAACGGAATACACATTCAGACTCCTATGACCTCTGTGTCAACTGTTCATATCATAACAAAATATGACTAGCCTTGAGAAGAATGGAAATTCCAGAACACTTCATTGTGATCCTGCCAATTTCTGCACAATCCAGAAGCCAGTGTGTTAACTGAACAAGGAAATCCTGCATATTTTAAAATCAGGAAAGATGTGAATTGGGTTATCTCCTCTCACCATACGTAGTCAGTTTAAATGCTGAGAAATGCATCAGCGGAGATGAATTATATAAAGATAAATGGGACTTCTGGATTAGAGTAAGGCTTATTAACAACTTTCTAATTGAGATAATACAACCTTGCTTGCTGAAAATGAGGAGAACCTGAAGCCTATATTGATGAACATCAAGGATTACAGCCTATGGTACGGACTATACCTGGAGACCAAAATGCTCACAACTGGACCAGGGAGAAAAGACTGAAATTGTCAAGGACTTTATTTTGCTTGGATGTTCATGGAAGCTGCAGTCAAAAGGTCAACTGACACATTGTCTTGGGTAGATCAACTGCACAAGATGTTTTAAAGTTTGAAAAAGCAAGAATGATACTTCGATGCCTCAGGTTCACCTGACCAAGCAATGATCTTTTACATGTGTGTAAAAGTTGGATATTGAATATGGACGATCAGAGCATGGAAGCATTTAAATTATGAGGCTGGCAAATGAAATGAAATGTATCACGGAAGAAGGACCAAGTATCTGACTTGAAAGAAGCATATAGAGATGTCTCTCTAGAAGCAAAGATGAGAGGACGTCATCTCACTCACTTTGGGGAGGTTATCAGGAACACACCAGTCTCTGGGTATGATAGGGAGGTTTTGTGTGCCAGCCTGGCCAATGAACACATGTGAGATTAATTGAAGGGTGGAGCTATAAATGGTTCGGAGAGCCTGGCCTTTCTCTCTCTTGCTCTTGGATCTTCAGACCAGTGTGCAACCCGCTGCCTTGCTTGTTCTGTGCCTCCGTTTGCAAGCGACACCACCTTTGGGACACCTAATCCATGGACTGTGTCACTGTAAATTGAGGTTCCTTCTAGCCCTTCATTGCCACGCTACTGGAATATGCATATCTTGATCTGGGAAATGTTGGTTCCTGTCTTCTGCCTGACTGGTGGTGACCTGCCTTGCTGTTTGCTGACTATGGCCAGATAACCTGAATTGCTCTGCAGAGGACTATCTGGTGGCTCTCAACACTTAAAGGACTGCTAGTGTGTTAGCAGCCTCATGCACGTTAGTTGCACAGAGCCATTCTTACTGCTTTACAGATTAATTAACCATTTAGTTCTTATGTTAGATAGCTATCTATCAATATAAATATATATAGAATTATTGATGCTCTGGTTTTATTTCTCTAGAGAACCCTGTCTAACATACTGGGGAAAGACATCATGCTTGGTAAAGTAGTGGGGCAACAAAAAGAGTAAAGCCCTCAAGAAGATGGATACACAGCATGGTTGCAAGATTGGGCTGGCACATAAGAACAGTGGTGCGGGTGGTGCCGGACTGGGCAGGATCTGGTCCAGTGGTACACTGGGTTGCTACAAATAGAAATGGATTTGCTGGCACCTAACAGCAACAATACAAGCTCATAATTTGACTTAATCTGGGAGGGGAAAGAAATTCAAAGCTCCAGGGCTTTTACATGATTTTTAGATTCCATTAATTATAATCACTAAAACGACCTCATTCGACCCTTCTATTTGATTTCTGGAAAGATACTTTATAATTGCTTATTTTGATGTCAGATAAATGTTACACCAATCATAAATAAAACGTCACCTGCAGCATTTCATAGACCTAGTCCAGAAATAATTATTGAGATCAGGAAACTGATGTAAATGCTGGTTTTCCATTTCTTTAATTTGAGACTGAAGTCTGAAAAAAATCTAAGTATACAAAAGAGAAATAAACTCAACAAAAAATGACTAAACACCTTTTCAGGATGATGAAGTTACTGAAAGTATTACATCGAGATATCAAAAAGATCAATCTATGCAAGAACTAATTTTCTTTTTCTTTTTTACATTTTAAACAATTTTATTGGTATAGATTCCACATATCATAAAGTTCACTTGTTTAACTATATTAATAAGAACTGTTTAACCATGTCCACAACCAAGTTTAGAATATTCACTCCCCACTTATATCCACCATCTTCAGTTTCCTACTTTCCCACAATCTTCCCTGTCATGCTCCTTAAGAAATTACCAGTACAGTCAAATTCTCTATGGCTATAATCATCCTGGAATTCATATCTAGAAAGACATTTTACAAATACAGAAAAACAAAACAAACACACTGCACTCTGCAAGAAAGCAAGGCTATTCACATGCCTGCTATAGATTTGGAAGTAATTCACTGGAGAGTTAATCCATATGTCTACCCTGTGAATGGATTTTAAGCTCCCACTGTCCATAGCTGCCCAAAAACAAGATGCTCACAATTTAAGCTCTGATACCATTCCTTACTTCAGGTTTGGATTTTAACATTAGCAATCCCTTGATCACACAAGCTTGTGGGCTTCTACTGTATGAACCCTGGTGACACATGACTCAGTTGGTTGCTTATTCAAAGACAAGTCATTAAGAACCCAAACGCAATTATTTTCTACCGCAGGTCGACTAAATGCAAGGAGATACTTTTGAGGCAGTTGATTCACCCAGAAAAATGAAACAAATAACATATAAATAACACTAAAAAAGTGTTTAAAAATCTGATGCATAATCTTAGAAACATAATTTGGCCTCGAGGACAAGGCAAAGGTCATTTATTCCATCTACTCACCTAGTACAAGAAATTGTTCTATAACAAAGAAATAAATTTTATAGTTGTTGTTGGGTGTCATCAAATCGACTCTGACTTGAAATTACCAAGCACTGCATGGTCCTGCCCCACCCACAGCTGTTCCACTGTCTAAGGCCACAGCCACGGTGTCAATTTTGTCAAGAGTCTTCCTCTTTTTGAATGGCCCTTCCTTTACCAAATATGATAACCTTCTCAAGGGACTGGTGTGTTCTCACAATATTTACAAAATATGTAAGGCGAAGTGAGCCAATCCTTGCTTCTAAAAAGCACCGTGGTCTTACTTCTTCCAACACTGACTGGTTTGTCCTACCAGTGGTCCATAATACTTTCAATATTCATCTCCAGCACTGCAATTCAAATATATCTATTCTTCTGCAGTCTTCCTTTTTCACTGTCAATGTTTCACATGCATATGATGTAATGGCAAACAGCATGGTTTGGGTCAAAGACATTTTAGTACTCAAAGTAACATACTTTTCTTCAATACTCTAAAGTGGTTTTGTACACCAGATGAACCTAATGCAATACGTCTTTGGATCTCTTGACTTCTGCATCCAGGAGGATTGTGGTCCAAGTCAGAGAAAATCCTTGACAACATCAACTTTTTCTCCCTATATCATCATGTTATCATTTGGTCCAATTGTGAAGATTTTGGTCTGCCTTACATTGCTGTAATCTATGCTGAAAGCTGAAATTTATTACCTGTGTCAGCAGATGCTTCAATCCCTCCTCATTTTTCACCAACAAGGTTGTCTCATCTGCACACCACGTTATTAATAAGCCTTCCTCTAAGCCTCATGCTGCCCTCTTCTTCATATAAGCCATTTTCTTTTATAATTTGCTTTATAATTTAAATAATGTAAAACATACTTGAGAATCTCCATAAATAGAATATTTTCTCTTTTGGAATCATACTTGTAATTTTTATACTTCATTTTTTAAGTAAACTGACATCTACCTCCTATTATCCTGTATCTATTATGGGACATTGTTTTATCCATATAGCAAGAGTAAATGCTAGTATTTATAATAAGACTCTCTCTCCTGAATTTGTGCTATACATTAACATTGTGTCTCAATTTCCAATATGTCGGATTTAAATTCCATGGCAATCACAAAGTGTTTTCTTTCTTTCCAACAAGCTTCTCGGAGAGAAAATGTGAAGGGCTCCCTGTTACTTGATGACTATATTAGTTTTCAGACTCTCACAGGGTCAGATAGCTGAGCAAGTGGCTTCTCTTGCTGCAAGCCTGAGTAGTCCTTCCAAGATATGTGTCTGCAGCCATTACAGGTTATATTTAAAGTCATGCCTCCAAACCACTTAATGAACAAGGAGCTAAGGCTAGTCTCTGGTAAGATCTATTAGCAACAGCAGCATCTGTTTGACCATGAGACTGTGGTTTTGATTGCAGTTGAACTCTGAGAGATTGGATATTACCCAAGTATTTTCTAATGCACCTATTCATCAGTCTGTTTTCTTTGAGTCACTACCCAGATCATCAACTACTCTTTGAATGTGAGGAAGATGACCACTTAGGCTATCACACAGTCTTTAACCAAGAGCTTCAAGTACAGTCCTTATCCTCTATAACATCTTTCCCTTTCCTCTTGTTAGAAACAGACATACCAACACATTGCTCACATGAACTTCCATCTCTCCTCCCAGCCACCACAGGGCACTCTGTGCCCACTCTCAAGGTAAGATTTAACCAAATTTGCTGCCCAAGTGGATTGTTATTGAATTTCTCCATTAGCTCAGTTTTGTTACCTGGAAATAGTGATAATAGAAGTAACAACTTCAAGTTCCCATAGGACTAAATATTACAATGGTAAATGTAAAGTGTTTAGGATTCTATCTAGGTATAGGATGCCTTTGCATATGAACACACGCACACACATACAGAGCCCCTGGCCTCTGAAGAGGTTCTGTTCCAGTGGCTACTCAGTCAGAGGTCGCTTCTGATATGAAGTTGAATACTTCATTTTTATAAAAGGAGGTTTATGTGGTTCATTGTAACTTCAGCATGCCATTATTTGAAAACTATATATACACACACATGAGCACATATACATACACACACCTGTAAGACTTTAATTATATGAATGCATCTTTGCAGCAGGTGAAGAATTAAGGCATAATTGCAATTTTTAAAAAGAACTTCAAAACTGACAAGAAACAGTTACCATTCAATGATTTCAAATATATACACTTTAAAAACTGATTTTGTTGTATTGCCAAATGTCTATAAAATTACATCAATTAAGATGTAAATATTACTTATGTGGCAACATGTTCACAGAGATAGAGAAATAACATGTCTCAATTATATTTTGCTTCTATTGGTAGTTAAGAACATATGTTTTGAAGTAAAACACCTAGTTTCAAGTTTACATTTAATTTTTTCATATGTATAAAATGATTCTGAAGGAAATATCTCGATGTGCACCTCCTTCATTGTTTGAAATTGGAGATATTATCTACTCATAGAGTCTTGTTGAGTGCTGAAGGAGGTAATCAATGTAAAGTGCTTATCACAGATGTTAGCATATAATAGGTACCCAGTAAATTTACTATCGATCTTTTGCAAGAATAAACTCACAACTGAGAAAAGTAAAACAATCATTGGTAGACAAAATTATAGATTAATACAACTAAGAAGATTACAAAAGACAACCTAGCTGTTCTACTTGAGCTTACATGCCCAGATTGCTCAGTTTACAAACAACTTACAGTCGCACCTGCCAACCTTAATAAGCTATATAGGATGCCACAAGAAGTGTGGTTTCTAGTACTACTGTTTGAAACAACACAATACAAAAAGCCCCAGGAGTTTATATTCCAGCATTGATTATTTAATGTGCGAAGGTAGGTTAAAATATTTTACTATAAAATAGTAGAAACCATTTTGAAACAAAAATAATAAAATATGAAGCTGTTCATAGCCCCCATCTAGGTTTATACACTTCTGTAAGTAGTTTTCTCAACCTTCAACTTACAAAGTCAAAAGGATTGCATTGACATCCTGGAACAATGTACATTATATTCCTTTCCAATGCTCTCTTAATTTGAGGAACAATAAAGATGCATGGAAGCCCCAAGTCATGGTGTAGCATGGACAAAATGAGGTATCCCAAGGAGATATTTATGGGACATCCATTAGAAACAAGTTGGGGAAACGTCTTTCCTATACTTTGCCTATAATACCAGGACCAATCAGTCTCTAGAAAAAAAGGGCTGGCATGCTTGGTAAAGTAGAATGGCAGTGCGAAAGAGGAAGATCCTTGAGGAGATGGGCGATTAAAGCGTCTGAAACAATGGGTTCAGACAGAATGGCAGCCATTAGGATGGCACAAAACCATCTATCTTATGTTGTTACTTGTTGGATGCAACCTGATGTCACCTAACAACTGCAGTCCTTGTTACCCTCAAACAAGAAGATGCAATGTCGCTTTGAAATAAATGCTCAAGGTTTCTTCCTTTATCTCACCACTGCTGGCTTTATATTTTCACAAACCCTTTTTCTCCCTCGTATGCTCCCATGATCATCCTGTGTCTTTCAGGAAAATTTATCAAGATTACAACAGTGGAAATCCCAGACAAAAGTTACAATCATCTTCTGAGCTTATTTTGTTACCTAGCAGAGCCTCTCAGAATCTTAGAAACCAGTTTTGATCCTACTTCCTAAAGGCACCCTAACAAGACCAGATTAATGTCTTAATTTTTCTATCTTACATAAGCAACATGGTAACATTATCAACAAAAATTATGAAGAGTACGATAATTTTAATACCAAAATAATAAGCATAGACTAAAGAAAACAGACTTCAAAGCATAACAAAGCCATTTCCAATACAGTTTTCTTCTCTAGAACTAAGCAAATCATATCACCCAACACTTCCAGAAAGGGTGTGAGCCTAAGACAATCTTGAACACTCTTGGACACCTGATTGATTCCAAGTACTAACACTTCTTTGTACTTTCCCTCAAGACTTCTTATGTAAGTTTTTCTTAATATCTTCTGTTAAGTGGAAGTGAACATGCTGTCTTTTCCAACTGATAGAGAGAAGATGTACAACAAAAGGCATCGCTGCCTGGTTCCACACCATCCTCATAATCATGCCTATGTTTCAGACCCCTATGTTCATCTATCTTGTGGAGCCCCTTACTCTTTTATGCTGCCCATCTACTTTGCCAACCATGATGTTCTTCTCCATCTCTCCTCAGCTGAATATCTTCTCTTGAAATGCACATCCTCCTGTCAGCTAGTTAGGAGAGCTTTAAAGTTGTGCCTTTACATTGCTCTGTAATGTCTCCCACTTTTTCTTTAGTTACCTGCATCTTTTGCTCCTTCTTTAAGTGATTTGTACTTTTGACTATTAAACTCTACTAAAATGTAGACATTTTAGGCTGTCTTACCTAAGTGAATTTTTGGAAGCTTCAAATCCAACAAACTGATAAGTGCATATATACATAAAGAAAGGGGGAGAAATTCTAAGATATTTCCTCCTAAAATAGTAGTTATTTGTGGCTGTTAATTTGACCTGTCAACTGGCATGAATAAAATTTGTTTGAGATTTGTTTTGTTATTTAAGCTCTGTTAAAATTCTTATCTAAACAGATTTTTCCATCTATGTTATTGTGTCCCCAGTGTATTTTAATTGCATTTTAACAGCAAAATAAACACTCATTTTTATGAACTGGTGTTATTAATGTGTATATTATAGTTCAGAAATAAAGATCCCCGATAATTCAGAAGTTGCATTATACAACTTGCTTCTTAATAATACAACCAGCACAATGAATGAATGGCCTAGAATCCTGCGTGTTTGTTGAATTGATTAACTCCTACACTACTGGTTTAATATACCTCTTACGGAAGCCAGCTATGGGGATCTGCACACTGTCTCCTATATGGAGGACGGACGTAGGGAGGAGTGGGCAGAGGAACATGTCAGGCAGTGTAAGATATGACAAAACAGTAATGACTGCAGAGTTATGAGGACTGGAGGGAGGGGGGAAAGGTTGGAAGGGGAAGGAAGGGGGACTCATATCAAGGGCCCAAGTGGAAAGGCAGATGTTGGGAGAATGTTGATGAGGACAGGCAAGTGGGGGTGCTTGGCACAGTATATGTAACTATGTATTGAACTATGTATGATGTACAAGTGACAAATAAAATGATTTATATATATATGTATATATATACCTACCTCTCACAAGAGAAAGATTTTATCTTTTCCAAATATCTCTTGTGTTTAATTAATTTTATCATTTAATTAATTACATTAATTCAATCATTACTTAAGATTGAAGTTGCAGAGTAAGAGTTCATGAAATATTATGGACATGATGTCAATATTTATGCAGAACATTAATGTTTTTAAAATTAACAACTGTTGTCTCATTCATATAGAAATGTTCATATGTAACCATACAGTAGTGTATTACTGTTTGCAGATGTCCAGTGTCCTTCTACAGAAGAATAATACACTTACACACCCTTGAACTCAAATATAGAAAGAAACCTACTTGATCAGCACAGTGTAAGCAGAGGTTTCCCTTTTGATTCTGAGTTTAATTATAAAAACTGGTGCTTTCTCTTTCTCCTTTGCCTCTCTTTCCCTCCACCCATTCCCCTTTCCTTCTCTCTCCCTCCCCTCCTTCCTTCAGGCTGGTTGTTAAAATGGAAACTCCCATCAGCTTAGAAAAGGACAAGCTTTGCTCCAGTGTTGTGAATCTTTCATGAACAAGATAGAGGTTATTTTAAGCTGCGAGATTTCCATGGTTTTGGGCTGTCCCCCTCCCCCCAAACCGGGGAACAAGTGGGTCTATCCTAACTGATTCAAAAAGTAGCACTGAAATAGAACAACTGATTTAACTCCTAGAGGCCACTGACTCATTGTTTATTTATAGCAATCCTGTGTACAACTGTGTGAGATTCTGAGGTTTTATGCCATCTTCACAGCAATTGCTATATTTAAGGCCATTGTTGTAGTCACTGTGTCATTTCATTTTCTTGAGCGTTTTCCTCTTAATTACTCACTCTATTTTACCAAATATGGTGTTCTTCTCCAGAATCTAGTCTCTCTGGTCACATTTCCAAAGTCAATGGGCCAAAGTCTCACCATCCTTATGACTAAGGATCATTGTGCTGTATCTCTTCCAATGCAGATTTGTTTATTCTTCTGGCAATCCATAATATACCTAATATTCTTTGCAGATATCAATGTGATTTTCCTTAGTAGGTGATTTAAATTACCAGGCATTGCCTTTAGTGACATTGATAACAAGGGAACTTTTATTGGAGGCCACCCAGAAAAGACTCTTCTCCTCCCCAACCTGTGTGATAAAGAACCTTAACATATTTGGCTAAGGAAGAGTTTGAAGGTTGAAGAATCAAGTCCACCCAGTGATACCTTCGAAGAAAGGACTGACAGTCTTCAAAAGAGTCAGTGTCTTAGTCCAGTAGATTAGAGAAAAAAATTCATAGACATGCATATGGATACAAGGGAAAGGTTTCTATATAAGAGGAATGGAACATTGAGAAAGCCTCCTAACCCCCTCCAGTCCAAGGTCATAAGTCCAGTATTAGCCCATATGTCTGAAACTGGTCTATAAAGTCTTCCTTCCAACTAACAGAGCAGTAGAAGCAACCTGGCTTTGGCAGAGATCCCCTCATGGCTCCTTGTTTCCAGGGCTTAGGGTCCATCTGCAATATCCATTGTTGGTAGAAGCCTCTCAGCGTTTGCAGGGTTCTGTCTGTGGCTTTTCTGGCTTCAGAGGTATGGTTCCATGAGGGTAAGGCCATGTGGCTTCTCCTCTGGCTCTACCAGTTCCTCAGACACTGCCATCTTTTCTTGTCAGTCGAGCATCTCCCAACAACTGGGGAGATGGTCTGTCATCTGCATGAGGAAAATATCATGAGACTTCCCAGAATGCTCAGAGAAAGCCATACCCACACAGAGTTCTCATTGGCTATCTCCAGATTTACAGGCTAGGCTCCACCCCTACTTTCCCAATCATGAAACTGACACATGAGTACATGACTGCCACAGTCAGCCTTGAAAATCTTAAGAATTACTCTTCTACTCAGACCTTTAAAGAGCTGACATGAGTATTATTTGACTTTACAGCAATATATTTTGTTTTGATTTTCAGAAAGACACTCATATTATGCAATGATCAAAATAATTTTAAGTATCATATATGACAATTTAGAAATGAGAGAGTATATGGCTACTATGTTTTATGTCTAATTCAAAATGTCCAGTAATACCTGCCTCTTCATAATTAATATAAATTATTCTAAGCAATAATTTATCCAGTAGAAATAATTAATTATAGAATTATACTGTCTGGCATTTAGTAGTATTTGTTGATATTCTCCAAGCTATTCAACATGAGAATAAATATAGCATAAATTATTTTCTTCTATTTTTTTCTCCTTTGTTAGAGGAAAAATTGTGTTAATGATTTGAACAAATTCAAAATTTTCCCAGAATTTAAATCTTTTCTGTGTTTTAAATCATTCTCTATAATCTGTAGTGTACTATGGGAAAAACCTTAAAATCTCTTTTAAATGCAAATTTAGGAGAAATTTTAAAAGAGTCTACTTTAAATGTTTTAATAGTTGAAAATTAAAGCAATTTTTTCCATTTTCTGGGTATTTTTCCTACTAAAAAAACATTACTTTTCTTCAAAGCCTGCTCTAATTTTAGCAGCAGGTGTATCAGAGTATTTCAGGTGGGACGTTTACGTAAATATGCCCAAAATTCATGCTTGAATATGCTGTTTCATGTGGCTTGGACTGACTGAATCAGGCTGTGAGCTCCACTCTTCCTCACAGCAGTAGACATAGTAAGAAAACAGAAGACAATAGGGGGGAAACAAAACACAAGACATTGTATTATATTGTATATAAAACCAGAGAGATCTGATCTCAGAACAATGCCTACTTTGGATGCAGTTATTGCTATTCTAGTGCAGGAAAACAATTCAGCAGTAAATGTAGAAGCAGTGAAAGGAGTAAACATCAAAGAAGAAATAAGATATAAAATCTATTCAGAATGAATTTTAAAATGTTCAGGAAACAAGTAAGCTCAAGTGCAAGCTTCCTTTTCAAAACAATTGTGTAAAAGCCATCAGTATTAAATGAACAAGTTTGTGTATAGGACTATATTTTGTAAGATTAATGACTTTAAAAGGTGGCTTTTGACATTATTTTAAACTATAATGTGTGCTGAGATTGTTAAATCAATTATGAGTAGTTTTTAAAGCATTTGTTTACTTAGTCAGAGACATGGAACTATATTTCCAAAGCATTTCTAACCGTTTCAAGTAAGCTTCAAAAGAACTTAGAGAAAACAATCAGAATATTTGAAAGTATCTGCAGAACTGAAATAAATTATTATTAAAATGCCCTTATTTTAAAACAACATACATAATATGTTTTGCATATAAAATGAATGATGTTATATGTATTCACTCTAAGTTAAAATTAGAATTCCCAGTTAATGTAGCAGTCCCAATTGAAAGTTTAGAAACTAGAATCTACCCAAAGATAATTGGAATAAAGATTTGGTGATGTACTTATGATTCATTACCTCTATGGGGCACAGTTCTACTTTGGCACACATGAGGTTACTTTCATTGAAGTTGAATCAATGGCCACTTGAAAGGTCATAAATTACATAATACTAATGTCAAAAACTATTAGGACATTGGTGCTAGAGTGGATTAGGGGTTTGGCTATTAACCCCCTGTGAGACGGTTTAAGTCCACCAGTTATTCTACAGGAGAGACAGCAGACTGTCTTCTTCTATCCACATTTAATCTCAAAAACCCTAAAAAGCACATCTGCACTGTCTTTGAGGTTTGCTATGAATTGAAACCAGTCTGATGGCAGCAGGCTTGGTTAGGCTTAGTTTTCTTATAATTATCTCATATTTTGTTGTATAATGATAACATTGTCAAATTATAAATATGTTGAAAGTAAAAAGAACTAGAGTTGTTTATACAGTTCTGACTCTAACAGACAGAATGCTATTCATAGACATGTGGTGATAAAGTACTATCAATACTGTCAAGGATATTATACATAGTAGTAGAGCTAGACAGGAAATAGTTAAAAGAGTATAGGATGTGTTATGAGAAGAGTGTTGCAAAGTTAAGATTTTTAAATGAGTATTTTCATCTTAACCTGTTCTTAACATGTTCTCCCTTTAAAAGAGTGTCTGCTATCTTAAGAAGTTATCTTAAAAGCTATGAAAAGCTAATGACATTTGTTTTGTTTTGTTTTGTTTTTGTTTTGGGGGCATCACTGCCCTCTGGTAGTGGGAGTAGGAGGGCCAATGAAAATTTGCTTAAAATCCTGCATTATGTATTTTTTTCCTTACTTCCTTTGTGTTTCTCAAAGATGAATGGAGTCTCTACTCTGGATCAGTGATTGTACTATACTAAAATGAAAAACAGTCTAAATGTGTTTGCTATCTGTGGCAGTCATCTGGTGCCAATTTGATTAAGATTGTAGGGCAAAGTGACCAGATTTTAAGCGAGACACCATTGACAGGGGATGGAGGTGGTTTCTTGATTAAAAAATTGGTCTATATGGAGTGTGATGGGTAGGTTTGTTATGCCAACATGGCCACAGAAGATTGGTGGTTCTGTTGTGATGGCACGGCCAATGAACACACAGGATGAATTGAAGGGCAGAGATAGGAAGGGCTCGGCTTATGGATCTTCGGACCAGAGAGCTGCCTTGTTCATCCTGTGCCTCGACCTCCAAGCAACACTACCCGTGGGACACCTAATCGTGGACTGTGTTGCTGTGGGTTGAGGATCCTTCAAGCCCTACTTCGCCATGCTCCTGGGATATGCATCTCTTGAGCTGGGGACTGTTGGAGTCTATCATCTGGCTGACTGTTGGCAACCTGCTTTGTTGTTTGCTGCCTGTGACCAGATAGCCTGAATTGCTCTACAGAGGACTATTCAGCCGTCCTCAAGACTTGAAGGACTGCCAGTCTTCTAGCTGCTTCATGCAAGTGAGTTGCACAGAGCAATCTGTACTGCTTTATAGTTAACTGTTTCTTTCTTATCTTATATATCTTTCTCTCTATATAAGTATATAAAAAGAATTACTAGTGTCCTGATTTTTATTTTGATAAGAGAACCCTGCCTGACACGTGGAGTAACAAAAATGTTCATAGAATGCAAAAATAATATTGTAATATATCTATTTTAATTTTAAAATGGTGCAGGATATTGTTAAATTGTTAAAAAGTGGGATGTCTGTTAACTTTGGTGTAGAGGTGGAGTCTAGCCTCTCAATCTGGAGTTAGGCAATGAGACCTCTGTGGGGGCATGGCTTTCTGCTGAGAATTCTGTGGAATATCATGGTATTTTTCCCTCTTGGTGAAGCTCTACTGACAAGACACCCGACTCAGTCCTTGGGAAACATTGCAGCTGACAGGACAGAAGGTCAACTCCTTGTGAGACATCTCAGAGGAGAAGTGATATGAGCTTACCTTGATGGAAACAGAACTGTGAAGCCGGTAAAGCCACATGGAGACTCCTGCCAGTGCTGAGATGCTTCTACCACCACTGGAGACACACGTTTCTGCTACCACAGATCTGTGATTGTCCTGGCATTGTTGCATGTGCTTCGTGAGTCTAAATAGAACTTATGGATTGGTATCAGACATATGGGCTACTATCGGACTTATGGAATTGGACCAGACTGAGTTGGGATGCTTTCTCAATGTTTAATTGTATATAAACCTCTCCCTTATATGCATATGCATGTTTATGAACATGTTTCTCTAGTCTACCTGGACTAACGCACTACCTGTATATATTTTGGAAAAGAAAGATACTAGAACTTTCTGATAGAGTGTTATAATTGCTATTTTAAGCTTGTTGTTTAGGTTACTAAGTGCCAAGACAAAGCTCACACTCTGCCCTCAGGTTCATTCTGCTACACAGCAACGCTACAGAACAGAGAGTGTAGAACTGCCCTTGAGGATTTCTGGGGTTGAAAGTCTTCATGGGAGCACAGAGTCTCATCTTTCTTCTGTAGAGTGGCTGGTCACTTCAAACTGAAGACCTTGAAGCTTCCAGCACTATTGATAACCGACTACATGATCAGGCAACTATGCGAAGAAATAAAAAAGCACATCTTAACCTAAACCTGTGGGAAGATGAAGAGAATGGTAGGTGAAAGGAGAGAATAGTTAAAGTGAAATACAACAATCTGTGCAAATGTCCTGAGGAGAGAGAAATGTTTTTATATTTCTTTTTAAAAAATATTTACAAAATGGAGTTGAAGAAGGAGATCGAGAGATGAAAAAGGAGGTGCACAACAAATAGAAAGCTCATTGGAAGAACATTTTACTGAAAATAAATATATAAAACACTTATAAATTGAATTAGGAATATTAGATCTTATCCACAAGGAGTCTTTTATGGTAGAGTATAGAATCTTATTATAATTTATTAAAATATTACAAATGTAGTATGTTCCAAGAAAGATTGACAAGGGGGAGTTAATCTTATGGTGGAAATATTAGTCTTGTTATAAAAAATTCCTGATGAAATAATATTAAATATCTAAATTAATAGTAGGCATGGGGGCTGATGAGTAGATCTGAATCCCATTTATGGAACAGAAGTAGTCTGCTTTCTTGATTTATGATATATAGAAAAGAAGGAGACATGAAGATATCTATCTACTTGGGTAACTAAGTACAGTGAGAGTAATTGATTTAGGGTGAAGAGAAGCTGGAAAATTAGTATGTTAAAAATATTAATTTCTGATCTCTCCTTAGTGGGTTGAAGTGTCTGTGGAATCTACAACAGAGATATGCAATGACGAGTTATATATATGGATCAGAAACATGGAAGAAAGATATGAGTGAAATAGAAATGTGAGATGAATATAAGCAGGTGATTGCAAAAAGGAAAAACAGTACGTACAGAAGGGTATTCATTAGAGGAGTCAAGATGGTGCCCAGGTAAGGAGCGCATACTGAGAGCTCTTTTCCGTACAGCAGGTTCGTCAGGGTCCAGGAGGACTAGAGAGAGGACTTTGGTGAGTGAGAAGAGCCCAACAACAACCCTAGGTGCCTTCTACAGCCTAAGAGGCTAGAACCCCAAGCATCTGCCCTGTGCTGGAGCCCCCAGAGATCTCATCTTTGGGACATCTTGGTTTGGCTGGTTGCACTGCTCCTGCACGCCACTGCTACCATTTCGCCAATTACCCCAGCCATCACTCAGGTCCGGTTGCCACACCAGGAGTTTCTTGGCAGTCCTTCCATGACACACAACCAAGGTGGGACCCCCAGCGCAGCCGCTGCCCACTCGAAGTCCTCTCCTGGGAGAGCTCCTCCCT
This sequence comes from Nesogale talazaci, assembly GCA_004026705.1. NCBI lineage: Eukaryota > Metazoa > Chordata > Mammalia > Afrosoricida > Tenrecidae > Nesogale > Nesogale talazaci. The sequence continues at coordinate 31,713 of PVJH01019545.1, forward strand.
TCTCCCCCGGTTCCTCTCTCTACATGCCAATTATCTACCCCCAAACGTGGGTCCTTCCATTCACTCAGGACCCCAGGAACTGACCCGCAGACTGCATGTAGCAGGTTAGGTAGCCTGCGACTGGTGGGGCCCCTCCCCCTGCACCATTTCCGGAGACCCCTTCACCTGTGCCACTGTCCACTGTGGCTGGTGCACTTCTGTCTTCTCCATAGCCTGCACCACTCCTAAGCGCTCCCCCTGCCTGATTGCATGCTGCTCCTGGACCCTCCCACCAGCTCCTGCTATTCTGTGCCACGCCTGTGTGCTACCCCACCACTGTGTGCTCCCTCACTCCCAGGAATGGCGGCCTGACTCCTCCCTGTTCCCACCAGTACGGCTCCTCCCACACTGACTCAGCACTTCCCTAGCATCCCAGGCCCACAGGGTGGAGGGTGTGGACTGCTTCTTTGGCCAGAAAAACATACGTTCCCCACACATACCCTGACTGGAGCTCAGGAGATAAACAGGTCAGGTACAAGGGCTTCCCAGTCTATGTTGGCCTCACCAGCAAAGACCCCAACGTGGCCAACGCACACCCACCATAGCAGTGGCATATCTCACATCAACACGGCGTTCCCCAAACACAGATGTGACAGTTATTCCCACCAGTGCCAAGCAATTACACCCTTCTGGTGCTGTCCCACAGCACACACACCAAGACAGTGTAACGTGATAGAGTGCTGCAGGAGACGAATGGGAACCGAATTATAGTTAAAACAAACAAGTTTTATTGGGGAGGTACTAGCTCGGGCGAGGTCGAGTGGTCTGAGGGTTTGGGGCCGCTGGAGTCACATCAGGAGGCAAGACGGCTGCTCTCTCTTATAGCTCTGGGTCACTTGGGCAGGAGTATAGTGTCCATTTAAGGTAAAGGGATTGGGGATTGGAGATGGATAGTGCATCCAGGTCCTGATGTAACACCGTTGGCATCTTGGTCTTAGGTGTAGGCGAGCCGAGTGCAAAGGGGCTGAGAACAAAGCAGGCTATGTGTTGAGGAACTTATCAGGCTGAGAAAAAGAATAGCCAGGGGAATGGCTGCATTAGCTGGATTCCAGCTCCAAGGAAAGAGGGAGGGGTCAGACCAAAATGGCTTCAGCAGATCAGCCTTCCAGACAGTGGGGTTGTTTTTGTTCTTCCTGTTGCAACATAGACTCCCAGACTTTCCTTTTTATTAGACATCATTAAAAAAATAAATGAATAAGAAAAAACAGCAAATCATGGTCTCACAACCCGGTCAAAGATGTCCAGAGACACAGATTCTAGCCCCACTTCAATCACTGAAACTCCTCACCACTGCTGTCCACTGTATTAGATCCCTGCCTTCAGGGCAGTCTGGCCCATCTCTACTGTAAGCCACAGGCAGCCGCCCCCCCCCCCCCAAAGCATCCTTATCAGCAACACAGAGAAAGAGCCCATAGCCCCTGGTCTCCCAGAAACTTGGTGCCTAACACCACAAAAATATCAGGGAAGGAGCAGCAAACCACCTCACTCTCAACAACAATGAAAACAACGAAAAACAGACAAAGCACAATAGTATAGTCCACGATGCTCATAAAGAATCAGACGCAGATCTGTTACAAAAAGGAACCTTCAGATGTCTGCTTGGAGTAACATAGCAGTTGAGGGAAGAACCAAACACAGAATAAGAATGCAATGGTAGAGGTGATGAAGCCCACTATTGAGGAGATGATGAGACTGTGATGGTAGAGGAAGGATGTTCACACACCAAAGGGAAGTACAGGTGCTACCAGGTGAGGTAACAGAAGCTACACACAGATCACAGAATTATGTTTACACTACAGGAAGCAAAAAATCATCTCAATGATCTCGAAGGCATGATGACAGACTTCAGCAAATGAGAAAGACAGTCAAATAGGATAACCAAAGAGTCAGAAGATAACCCGAGATCAATGACAGATGCTATGAAGTGGACCAATATTCAAATAATTGGTCTATCAGACCAGAACACTATGAACAAGTCAACAGCTAAATTAGTGAGGGAATTTCTGGAAACAAACTGTCCCACCTTAATGAATGAGAATCAGACACTCATACAGGAAGCAGAGAGAACACCAACTAGACAAAACCTCAAGAAAAACTTAAGAAAGCAAATAAAAGTTGAAATATCCAACTTTGAGGAGAAAGACAATTTTAAGAGCAGCAGGAGAAAGGAACATGATCACATATATGGGAGCTCAGGTCAGAAAATGTTCAGATCTATTAGCGGAAACCATAAAGAAGAGGAAAGAGACGAACGACATCTTCAATAACTGAAAGGAAAGAAAAAAAATACCTGTTCAGTAATACCTCTACCCAAATTCTCCATTAAGATGGATGGGAACCATAAGAGTCTTCCTGGACAAGGAACTCAAAGAATACACTACAAAAGCCTAACCCTGCAGAAGATACTGAACAACTCACCATGGTCAGAAAGCCAAGATCCACCAAACACAAGCAGCAGACCAAAATATAGGCCAGCTCCATTCAGAAGACAATGTACAGACAGCTATTATCTGGATAAAAGGTCCTCAGAGGAAAAAGAAGAAAAGGGTGGAATCTCACACACACACACACAACCACAGCACAATAATATGAAGAGGGATGGGAAAATACCCAGAGCACAAGGCATAAAATGACAGCAATGAATCCACAGAGTGTTATAATAACTCTGAATTCCAAAGGCCTCAGTTCATACAGTAAAGAACAAAAAAAGGCTAGAAGACCCATTCAGAAAGCACATCCCAACCATCTGCTGCCTGCAAAAGACACATCTTAAGCTCACAGACAAAAATAAACGAATAAAAGACAGGCAGAAAATATACCAGACAAACAGTAATTTAAAATAAGCAGGGTTGACATTCCTAATATACTGCAAAAGTGACCTCAGGATTCAAACTACAAAAATAGTCAAGGAGGGGCATTGTATAATGTTCAAAAGATCAGGAAACAAGGAACCAGTAAGCATAATGATTATTTATATTCCTAACAATGGATCGGTGAAATCGTCAAACTACTTAAAAAATGAGAAAAAGAAATCAAAGATTCAGCAATCATATTAGGTAACTTTAATGCACTACAATCAGAGAACGATGGATTACTGGGGAAGAAGCTAAGCAAGGAGGTTTTAGAGTAAAACAATACAACTAGGCAATTGAACCGGATAGACATTTATAGAGCTTCCCATCCAAATGTAAAATAATTCGTATTGTTCTTAAGCCTATATGGCTCATTTCCAAGAATTGACCACATGCTGGGACACAAGTCCAGCCTGAGTAAATTCAAACACATGGAGATTATCCAGCCATCTTTCTCGGATCACCATGCCATAAAGCTGAGATTAATGAAAGGATGACTAGAAAAGCAAGGGCAAGCTACTGGAGGATGAAAAACCATCTGCTGCAGTGTGAATGGGAATAGGCCCAGAATAGAGAGGAGGTAGGAAGTTTCTAGAAACTAAAGAGAATGAGAATACAGCATATCAAAACTTATGAGTTACTGTGAAGGGGGGTATCAGAGGTAGTTTGAAATCAATAAATGCATATATTAAAAGAGAAGAGAGGCTTAGGCTTAGACTTATTTTATCAGCAAACCTTTAGCAATTAGAACGGAGTCAACAGAAAAACCCTTCCAATAGCAAAAGGAAGGAAATCATAAAAATCAGGGCAGAGTTAAGTCAGCGGAAAGAATAATGCCAAAATTTGATGCTGGTAAAAGTTGGTTCTATGAAAGGATTAACAGAATTGGCAGACTGCTGAGAAAATTAAGCAAGGAAAGGAAGGTGCAAACATCAATTATTAAGATAAGGGATAAAACCAGTGAATCCACAATATCCAAATAAGTTTAAAAGGATAGTTACAAAGTACTGTGACGGACAGGATTCTAATGAATTAAAAAGTGTGGAAGGCATGGAAAAATACTTGGAAAGACAGTTCCTTCGTAGATTATCCCAGAAAAGGTCAAGAATCTCAACAAGTCCATAGTGGAAGAAGAAATAGATATGGTTATTAAGAAGCTACCAACAAAAAAAGTCCCTAGACCAGATGGTTACACAGGGGAATTCTGCCAAGCATTCAGGGAAGAGCTGACACCTGTCCTCCAGAAATTATTCCAGAGTGTAGATAAGTATGACAAACTTCCAAATTCATTCTATGAAACCAGTATAACTTTCATACCCAAACAGGACAAGGGTACCAGAGGTATAGAGAAGTATAGATCACCATGACTAATGAACATAGATGCAAAAATCCTTAACAAAATATTGGACAGTAGAATATAAATGTATATAAAACGGATCAACCATCATAATCGATAGAATTTGTCAGAGGAATGCAGAGATGGCTTAAATTGATAAGAAAAAGTATAACGACTACATGATAATATTGATAGACACAGAAAAGGCATTTGACAACAGCCATTGCTTTCCTATTTAAGACGCTTATGAAGATAGGAATCAAAGGAAAATTCCTCAAGCTAATACAAGCAATCTACAAAAAGCCAATAGCCAACTTCATAGCCAATGGAGAAAAAACAAAAACAATCCAACTGAACAAGGTGACCAGAGAAGATGCCCTTGGTCCCCGCTTCTTTCAATATCTTACTAGAGGTCCTAGCTAACAACATAAGGCTGTGGAAAGACACTAAAATTATCCAACTGGGAGAGGAAGAAGAGGCAAAACTATCGCTATTTGCAGATGACATGATTCTGTACATTTCAAATCGCCATCGCTCCACAGCAGAAGTACTTACAGTGATAGAGGAATATGCAAGAGTCACAGGATACAAGATCAACAAACAGAAGCTCATAGGGTTACTATATACATCAGACAGGACCATGGAAGAGGAGATTAAGAAAGAAGTACCCTTTACAATAGCCAATAGCAAATTGAAATTCCTAGGAATATTTTTAACAAATAAAACTAAAGGCCCATACAAGGAAAACTACAAGACCCTACTACAGGATATCAAAAAACAACCTCAACAAATGGAAGAACATTCCATGCTCATACATTGGAAGACTCAACATAGTAAAGAAGTCAATCCTACATAAATCACTTTATAACAGTGGTTCTCAGACTTCCAAATGCTGTGACACTTTAATACAGTTTCTCATGTTGTGGTGACCCCCCAACCATAACATTATTTTCATTGATACTTCATAACTATAATTTTGCTACTCTTGTGAATTGCAATGCAAATATCTGATATGTAGGATGTGTTTTCATTGTGACAAATTGAAAATAATTAAAGCATAGTGAATAATCACAAACAATATGCTATTATATATTGTGAAAATTTTATTTATGATTACAAATAAATGACATTTTACCTTTAAGCATGATGTAGCATGGGCAACAGTCTCCACAATGGGTACTCAAATGTGGGCATATTTCCATGTGAGCGAACCCACATGCAGGACACACGTGGGAGTGGTGTCTCGGTTCTTAAGACCATTGGAAAGATGTATTTTCAGATGGTTTTAAGTGACCCATGTCAAAGGGTTGTTTGACCCCAAAGGGGTTGTGACCCATAGGATGAGAACCACTGTGTTTTAAGATAATGTTATTCCAATTCAAACACCAACAATCTTCTTCAGATCATTGAAATAACTGACTACCTGTTTCATATGGAGAGGGAAGAAGCCCAGAATTAAGAGAGAGGAAACCCTTCCCCTCAAGGAGAAGGACAAAGTTGGAGGACTCGCTATATGTCATTTTAACACCTACTACACAGCTGCAGTGGTCAAAACAGAATGGTACTGGCATAATGAGAGATAGTCAGGCCAATGGAAAAGAACAGAAACCCTAGAAGTAAAACAATCAGCTTATAGACAACTGGTCTTTGATAAGAGTCCTAAAAGCATCAAGTGAGAGTTGAATGCCCTCTTTAACAAGTGGTGCTGGAAACAATGGATATCCATATGTAGAAAATGGAAACACATGTTTACCTCGGTCCACGTACAAGAAAAAAATCAGGGAGGATCACTGACCTAGAAATAAAACCCCAAATCCCAAGGATCACCAATGAAGGAAACAAAAGACTAACCTAAGATCATTGGCCCAGGGAATATAGGCTCATTACAATAGGGAAATGCTTACACACAGGAAAATGGGAAATTGACAAATGGGACGTAATAAGAATAAAATATTTGTGTGCATTTGTGTGCTTCACCAAAAGTAACAAGGCAACACACAGATTGGGAGAGGACATTTAGAAATGCTAAAGAGGGCATATTAAAATCCACCCAGGGTGAGAGTATTGGCTGTGTCTCCACAGAATTGAGAATGTGCATACAGACCCCACCATATCTCATCAAAACAGGAGGGTAACTTAACCATATGGAAGATTGCATGAAAAGATTGGACTAAAAGGCCCCCACCAGAGTCAAACTGATTCCTGCCCTAAAAGTGTGTGTTGCAGAGAACAATACTAACCTTTTAGTTGGAGGGAAGGAGCTGACTTACCCTGCTCAAGTGGAAGCAAACCAAGAAGGACAAAGAGAAAGGAACAAATGGCCTAGACTCCATATTGGCACAGCAAGCCAAGAGGATGATATCCCTCCATGGAGCTGCTAAGGCACAGAGAGAACTCTAGAACCACCAACAACTCAAGACATGCTGTCCCCTCGCTGGGTTGTACTGCAACAGAGGACAATAATGGGGATACAGGCAGGGAGATAATGTGGCCAGAATACCCTGCAGTGGGACAAACCAAGAAAGGAGTATAACAAAGCATTAATCAATCCACAAATCCCTTAAAGAGTTCCCTGGACTAGGAGGGGCAGCCCCTAGAACTCCCCCAGGACCAGGGGCGGGGGGAGAAGATTCATAAAGGCCAGCAGACAGACCTAGAACTATGTGTATTTTATTTTTCCCTTGTTTTCATTTTTCAACCTTTTGTTTTCTTATTACTGAGACTAGGACATTGCTGATTTGCCTACTTATATAACACAGACATGGAAAGCATGCTTGGGGAGAAAGCAATGAGGCCAATGGTACCAGGGGGTGGAAGGTGACAGGGGGAAGGGTGTAGTGAGCAAACAGTGCCATAGACAGGAGAAAAACTAGGGACTTAAAACTAACATCTAGGAGGTTGTAGAGATCCTGTGGGTATTAGAGCAACAGCAATCTAGCTGAGAGGAAGAACTAAGGATGGAAGAAGGGGAACATGATGGTGGGGCAGGAGGAGACAAAAGAAAACAAAGCATGGTTCTAGGAAGCAAAGGAATACATAGAGATATTAGCAGAGGTGTGTACTTATGTAAAGATATTAATCTATAAATATAGAGGCATTGGTCTATGTACATATATTTATAAGGCAATGCACTGAAACTGTGGATAGACCTTGGACCACAGCTCACACCCTCACTCAATACAAGAACACTTTGTTCTAACAAAACGGCACTCTGTGATGCTCACCCCTACCCTCTATACCACTCCACCCCCCACACGATCACTGAAGACAAAACATAAGCAACTGTAGTAAAGAAAGTGGATGGCGCCTGATTATAGCATCCAGGGTCCTAAAGACTTGAAGTTAAACAAGCCACCATTCAACAGTGAAGCAAGAACCCCACATGCAAGAAGCATACCACTTGGTGTGATCATGAGGCGTCATTAGGACTGGGAAATAGGAGCCAGAAGATTCATAATACACAACAAAGAAACAAAAACACATTGTTGAGAATGAGTGGGGTCAGAGCAGAGACCCAAAGTCCATTTGTAGCCAATGGAACATGCCCCTACAGAGGAGTTGCAGGGAAGGGATGAGTTTACATCTCTGTTTCCTTAAGGCTCCCTCACCTCACGCACTATGATAACCCCAGTGCTGTTTCTTACCCTGGACTGGACCAGAATACGTGCATTGGTATAGGGAAGAGATGAAGTTCATGACACAAAGAATCCAGGAACAGAAATGAGAATAATGATACCAAAAGGGTCAGAAGAAGGAGAGAAGAAGAGGGGATGAAGGAGATATTGATCAGAATTGAGGGCACATAACCACACACATCCCTCCAGGGGAAAGAACAACAAAAACCAGAGGGGAAAGTAGATAATGGCCAGTGTGAGATATGAGAATAATAACAATGTACAATCTATCAAGGGGCCACCAGGGTGGTGGGAAAAGAGGAGAGAGGAACTGATCTAAAGGGCTCAATAGAAAGTAAATGTTTAGAAAAGAAATGATGGCAATATACAAATATGTCTGATACAAATGATGTATGAATATTAACAAGAGTTGTAGCAGCCCCGAATAAAGTGATCTTTAAAATAAATAAAGCCAATTAAATAAACCCAGGAAGTGCCAAAAAAGAAATAAAAATTTTAAAATGAACTAGTGATAAGTTGTAAAATAAGTAAAGAAATATTAAAATAATCAAAGAAAGACACACTCTAATCAATTTCAGCTAATGTTAACACCTCTTATTGTTAATATAGAACTATGCCCCATGGGGTTTTAGATAGCTAATTCTTCAAAAATTGTCAAGGCTTTCTTCCAAGATGTCTTTGAGTCAACTTGAACTTCCAATTTTGCCAGGTAACTTTAAGCCTATAATCCACTTACTCTTTGGATATATTTATGAGGAAATACATATGGGATTTATGGATGAAAGAGAATTTTTGAAAGAATGGAAATGCCATGTTTCAATCATAGAAGACATCTGAACATATGTGGACACAGCAGAAACAGATCCAGAAGAGAGCTAAAGATTAGAATGTAACAGGGGTGTCATACTCTGTCAAATGGCCTCATCTAAAAATTGAGTACTGAATAGAAAAGACAGAGGTAGAATCAGTGCACTTGAAGCAGTATGCTGGTTAAGAATACAAAAAAGGATACCATGCCCTGTTAAAGGTGGAGAGTGGTTGTTTCTTAAAAAAAATCAGGCAGCATGGGAAGGTGGCCAGAATTTCCTCACTTCCTTAGACATATTATAAGGAAAGACTTGACCTGGGACAGGACATCATGCTTGGTGATTTTGAAAGACATCAAAAAGGAGGAATACTCTCTAATAAATGGATGAGCACGAAGGCTGCACAATCGGCCTCAAACATAACAATTGTGATATGAGAAAAGGACAGAGCAGGGTATATGGATCCTTTCTCTTTGATGGTGTCAATTCTTGGTTGTGCTCTGCCTTCAAGAAATAGACTTTTACCTTAACTTGATGTAATGAGCACTTAGCCTCACCTCCACGCTTAACTTTGCCCTAAACCCCAGATGCATTTCTCCAGCTAATCTCTCAAAGGAAATATATTGTTTTCCTGTTATTGTTGCTTGCAAGTGATTCTCTACATGTAAGGGCTCTAGGAATTTAGCAATCCATCTTCCAAAGAGTTGCATTCAAAATTATCTTGAGTTCTCCTGTATCATATTGATGCTCTTCTAAAGTTCTTGGTGAACAGTTTTCTATTATTTTAAAAACTAGTTATAACCTATATCTCAATTTGCCATATTATCTCTCTCAAATCTTTGATAATTTTAGTAGATTTAGGTATTTTAAAATTCTTAGCTTTCTTTTCATTTTGTGTTAGGTTATATTTAGGTTGTGAATATGTGTATTAAGTCTCTTATGATTAAATAAAAATATTTTCTTTATATTTTGTAATAGTGTGTAAGAAACATTAGTTTTATAACACATTCCAAAATTACAACACACCCCAAAATTACTCATTTAAATTTTCACATTATAATTAGTTGTGAAAATAGATATATGTCATATAATTTTCTATTTCAGCCATGTTTACATATTCTGGGTTTTGCTGCTTAGACAATTGCATCTTAGAAAATATATGTGTTGTTGTTGCTGTCCACACGGTTAAATCAGTGGAAATACGGGAAGATATCCATCATATTTGTGTATAGGTGTGTATGGATTTGGCAATTAGGATTTAAGCATGTGAGAGAAAAACAAACAAGGGGGGAGGGAAGAGAGACACTATGAAAATGACCATAGCTAGCATTTCTAAGTGCTTTAGAAAATGCTTGAAAACAATTTATTTTTTTCAAGGATAAGCAATCTATTTTGCACCAAAATTGCAGACATTCTGAAAACCTTTCTGATAGAAGACTTTTTAAAAAGATATATTCAACACATGAGTATCCACACACAATGAGGTTAAGTCAAAAGTATTGCTTCTAAGGTACCAGTGCATCCATGCAAAAATATATTCCACACGAGACATGTTTAAGCATATTTCTGTGCTCCACGGATGCCTGCAGATGGCTTCTCTTCGTACTGGCAGTGTCCCTTTCTTGGCTGGGTGCTTTCACAATAGACGCCCCCTCAAAACAGCAGCTGTTTCATACGAAGATTCTAATAATGAGATACAGGTCTGCAGACTTAACAGTACCAGAGCTTCAATTGTAAACACCCAGTTCACACAACACTATGGATGTCAGTGGAAACCCAATATCTACTTGCAGCATCCCAGCACGGCTTAAACCTCCAGTGAAGTCCATCGGCTCATAGTGCTTGGATATGAATAGCCTTGCTATTAGACACAGAACATTGTAAACTCAATAACAGCAGATGAACCAAGGTGAAAATGTAACAGCTCATCATTTGATCTCCCTTTTGATCCATTTTAAAGTTGCTTCAGTTTGTAATATTTTCTGTTTGATCAAAGTTCTTCTCTGTTTTGTTTGCACATGGTTTTTGTTCGTTTGCTTGTTTATTACTTAATTTTGTTAAGCCAGGATTTTCTGCGTATGAAAGCCAGGATAGGTAAAGCTATAGAAATAGTACCTGGATTAACATGTACCTTGGAACATGCTGTAGGAGAGTGCGGAGCTAACAAC
>PVJH01019546.1:0-42520 GCA_004026705.1 Nesogale talazaci
GAGGTCAACTTTTAGATGACTAAGAGATTGGTTCACAAAAATAAAAATCACCCATGAGTACTGTGTTCCTTTCTTAATCATAACAACTATGACACCAAGGTCGGCAATTACTATAAAACAAAGATGAGAATATATGAGAGTAGGAAAACTAGATTAATGAAGAAAAGACAACCAGGATGGAAATGATTAGGAACGTTTATGGATTAAGAAGGTAACCAATGTCATTGAATAAATTGTGTAGAATTGTCTGTGGGATCCAGCCCCACATCCAAATGAATCCTAAGGGGAGTGGTTGTGTAATCGGGTAAATTTAAAAGACGTGCAAAGGCTCACCCTTTCCATGAAGACCAGAACCAGAGAGAGGGAATATGCTCTCCAAAAGGCTTCTATAATCTTAGGCATGCAAGCAACATTATACCCATAGGTCCCAGGAAGGGGGATACACTAGAGGTATACAAATAATAGGAAGAGGTATACAAATAATAGGGGAGATACAAGGGGCACACACATAATAGGAAGGGGAGGTACTAGCGGCGCATACATGGCAGAGAGGCACATAGTAACAAGATGGTGGCTTAACCTTGACCTTCTCTGAGCTGGCTTGACCTGAGGTCACTGAGCTATTCTCCAGGGGACTATTCTATGAACCTTAGTAGGCAGTGGGCCTGTACTGATAGACAGTGGGATGGATGATAGGGTCTGATTGCTCTCAATGGTAGACAAGCTTCAGACAAGGAGCCTTCAACTGTATGTAGTAGCAACCATGTCCTTGCAAGCACCTTAAGGTTGGCATCATTAAAAGGGGCTATCATGGGGAATAACTTTCACTTGGGAGAATGGGAATGGGATGTGTCCCCAACCAATGAACGTGAAGGTCTCCCTCCACAGGAGCCCCAGTCTCCCAGAGTTATTAACATGTGAACATTGAGTTTCTCTACGTACACTCTTTCTGGTTCTGTTTCCCACAATTTTTGAGAACTGCTTCTCCTGATTTGTATAGCTACAGGGGTTGATAAACCAGACTGGTGGTGGGTATATAAGTAGAATAATCTAAGGTTGGCTGCTGACAGCATTCAGGATCAGCAGGCAATAGGGCAAGCTGTTGTCACCAATACAAGAAATGGAGGTACACACACCACATGCTGGGTCCAGGCCCAGCATAAAGTGACCTAGCATTCCCCCAGCATCAACTGACATAGGAAATAGGCCACAGTCCTGAAGAAACATCTTTCCAATTACACCAGGGTTGTGATCTGAGTAAAAGGGGTTGCACTCCACCTTGACCTCCCCTCAACTGTTGGCTGCCGCCAGTAGATCCTGCCATGGAGCAGATTCCAAACTTCATGAGGATCAACAATATTCCTTTTCCCTACACACATGGTTTGACAGGTAATGGTTCCTGTTGAGGGAGGCATCTATAAGACAGCATGTTATAAATTGAATTGTGGACCTTCAGTTGCATTGTGGACCCCCAAAGTATGTCAAGTTGGCTGACCCATAATTCTCAGTGACTTGGCAGTTGTGTAAGATGTAATCAGCCCTCATGATAGGGACTAATAGGAGCAGTCAATTGCTCACGAAGTGAGTGAGGCTGGGAGACAGCACCCTCAGATGACAGCCCTGATCTGATGTAAGGGACTTTTCCCTGATGTGGTGTGGCCAGCATCACCTTTTATCATCCCCAGTGAAAGGAAAGAGTGGCAAGAAGAGAAAGAGGGACCAGACAGCCACCAAAAAAGATGAGTCCGGAGCAAACTGTGTCCTTGGGGCCCAGGATCCCTGTACCAAGAAGCTCCAAGAAACCTTAGACCCAGTGGAAGATTGACACTTGTAGATCTTCAAGGACTACCTGTCTCACAGATAAGGAAAGGAGACCAAGCCTTCCCTAGAATGACTGGAAAAAAAGGCTTCCCCTAGAGTTGGTGCCTCCTAAACTGTGAAAGAATAAATTCATGACTGTTAAAGCCACTGCTATTTCTGTTTTAACAACACTAGATCACTTTGGCAGAAGCCAGCTCTTCCCACAGGCTGGACCCCGTTGGTTGTGTTGCAGGCTGCGTTCGAGACTCCAGCCTCCTGATGCTCCTCGCTGTCATCTTTACCAAAACAGATTGCCAGGCCTTCTGCCGAAGGAGCTTCTGAGTAGGTTCCAACTGACCATACCACTGAGACGCAGAAGCACTCTAGTACTGTTGCAGTGTGCTTCATGGGCACAAGTTGCACTATAGGAAACAAATGGTTAACAATCCCTCATGGGCCTAAAGGTCTTAAAGGGTTCCTTAAGGTCTTGTACTCTCCATTAACAAATGTTCACAGACTGGGCCCTAAAATCTCCATCAGCACACTCCCTATGCTTGTGTGTTGTGATGCTGGCACCTTTGTGCCTGAGAGGAGGGAGACTTTCTGTGAAGTACTGCACCTAAACACCCAGCTCGGGGGAAGTGCAAGCACATTTTCTCTTACTCAAAATTTGGGTATATGGGCTTATTGTCTGCTTTGATGGTGAGACCCATATTATCAATGCAGTGTTAACCCTCTCATTTGCCTTAGGATAGGAGACCCTGGAAGTCATGCACCCCCGGCATTTGCTCCAGCTGTGTTTTGCTTCCAAGCATGCTTCTACATTAATAACAAATATCTCTTCATCAATTACTCCCAGCCCAACTTCTCCATCTCTCCTCCTAATTCCCTTATTTCAAGTAGACCACAGCTGTTTGAGCCACCATTCCTATTGTTACTATGGAGTATTCTTCTTCTGGGGAATTAAATTTTGATACCAAAACATTGGGTGCTGTAGTAGCTACATAATCTGGTGTCAACTTATGAAAGGGTGGATTCTAACCTGTTGATCTGCTCATAGTTTGATGCCCTCGTTGAGAGGTGCCATGGAGATAAATGGCTCCCTGGAGGCCAGGTAGACTCCCTGTGAGATATGACTGACTACAACGAACTCTGATGCAGCCCGAGTCCTGGAACTGGAAGGTCCACATGGAGACCCATACCAGTGCTGAGTTACTGCCATTGCCACTAGATCCATAAGACTTTCCGTCCACTGGCCTTTCTGTCTCCCTCCTCTCAGGAACAAAGGTGCCTGCATCACAACATACAATCACAATCACACAATCTTTCTGCATTTGGTGTCATTGCGTATGTTGTGTGAGTCTGAAGAGGATTTATAAACTGATATCAGACATAGGGGCTAATATTGGACTTATAACCTTGATTTGGATTGGGCTGGGACATTTCTTAATATGCAACTGCTCTTTGACATAAAGTTCTTTCTTACCCACGTCTGAATCTCCCTGAATTTGTTTCTCTAGTCTATGCAGACTAGCACAGCTGTCTTAGGAAAGACCATTGGAGTAGTAGTCACTGCCTAGTGTATCTCAGTTTGGATATGCCATGTTAGGTACGGTCTAGTTGATTCTGACTCACAGTATCATTATGTACAACAGATCAAAACACTGCCTGCTTCTGAATGATCTTCACACTGGTTCCCATGCTTAAAGCCATTGTTGTAGTTATTGTGTCAATCCATTCTATCAAGGGTTTTCCTCTTTTTAATTGCCCCTCTACTTTATCAAGTATGATGTTCTTTTTCCAAGGACTGGTCTCATTTGATAACGTGTCCAAAATATATGACACAAAATCCCACAGTCCTCATTTCTAAGGATCATTCTGGTTGTACATCTGCCAAGACAGATCTGTTTATTCTTTTGACAGGCCATGTTACTTTCCTCCATATTCCTCACCAGCACCATGATTCAAATTCTTTGATTTTTCTTTGAGTTTCCTTATTCACTGTCAATCTTGCACATGCATATGAAGCAATTGAAAATACCATGGCTTGGTCAAGCTCACCTCAGTCTACAAAGTAACATCTTCGCTTTGCAACACTTTTAAAAAATCACTTTATTGAGGTTTCTTGTAAGAGCTCTTATCACAATCCATACATACACCCATTATGTCAAGCACCTTTGTACATACGTTGCCATCATCATTTTCAAAACATTTTCTTTCTACTTGAGTCGTTGGTACCACCTCATTTCCCCCCTTCCCCAGCCTTCCCTCATGCACCATTGATAATTTATGAATTATCATTTTTTCATGTCTTTCACCGACCACTGCCTCCATTGACCTACTTTAATGTCCATTTCCCTGGAAGGTGGTTATATGTCAATCATTGTAATCGGTTCCTCCTAAGCCCCTCTCCTTTCCCTCCTGGTATTGCGACTCTCATTATTGGTTCTAAGGGGTTTACCTGTCCTGGCTTCCTTGTGTTTTGAGCACTTATCTGTACCAATGTACATGCTCTTGTCAAGCTGGATTTGTAAAGTATGATTGGGGTCATGATAGTGGGTTTGGTGAGGAAGCATTAAAGATCTAGAGGAAAGTTATGTGCTTCATTTGTGTTATACTGTTCCCTGACTGGCTTGTCTCTTCTGTGAGGTGATGGTCAATTGTCTACAGATGGACTTGAGACTCTACTCCACCCTTCTCCTTACATTCACATCAATATGATTTTCATTCTGGATATTCGATGTCTGATACCTGATCCCATTGACATCGCATGATCACATAGGCTGGAGTGCTTCTTCAATGTAGACTTTGTTATTTCTCAGCTAGATGGCCACTTATTTATCTTCAAGCCTTTAAGACCCCAGATTCTATATCTTTTGATAGCCATGCACCATCAACTTTCTGTACCACATTTGCTTATGCACCCATTTTGTCTTCAGAGATCATGTTGGGAAGGTGAACATGAAGGAATGTCAGAATATTAGCACAAAGTGTTGTTGCATTAAGGGAGGACTTCAGTAAAGACCCAAGGTCCATCTGGTGCTGCCTTAATACTTAACATATAAATATATGTATACAGATCTATTTTCCTATCATTATATATAAATATATTTACATATGTACACACCTGTATTTAGTCTCTATAAATTTCCTTTGCCTCTTAATTTTTTCCTCTATTTCTTTTTATTTTACTCTTGTCCCACTATCATGATCAGCTTTCATTTGGGTTTCAATAATTCCTCTTGGCTACATTACCCTTAGTCAAGCCCCACCAGGCAACCTACACCTCCTCGTCACCATCAATTTTAGATTACTTGTTGTTCCCTTGGCTTTTCAACATTTCCAAGTGGTCTTCTGCTGCATAGTGGTCCAAATGCAATGCACCATTTGATATCTTGGCTGCTGCTTCCATGAGTTTTGATTGTGGAGCCAAGCAAAGCAAAACTGTTGGCAACTTTATTCTTTTCTCCTTTTATCATGATGTTAGGGATTGGTCCAATTGCGAGGATTTTGGTTTTCCATACTATCTACTAGAACACCTGACTTTTCTTGTTCAAGAATGTGAGTCCACAAAGTTCTATGTAGCCTTTTCCCTTTCCTGGTGATCCTTGTGTTCCAATTATCCCTCTAACACCACCCTTTCCACTAAACAATTTAACATTTGCAAGTCTTCTCAAACTAATAGAACAGTGTGTTCTTGGTAATATAATATGTTATTGAGCTTTTGTGATTGTTTAAACAGCAAGTTCAGTTTACACATGGCAATTTCCACACAAATTGTCCAGTGACATTAGATTCATTGCTCACATTCTCTTTCACTGTGTTCAGCTTGCTTCCTATCCCTTACTCTAGTTTTTCCACCGCCTTATCTCCTCATCTTTCCCCTTGAGTAGTTATTGACCTTTTGGTCTCAGACTGCTGGTTTTAAAGTAGGGCATATATCATATGGATATGAGTCTTTATATTGTGAACTCCCTGCTTTTTCACTGAAAGATAATCTCAAGCACTTGGCTCCAGGTTTAAAAAATAATCCAAGGTGAAATCTCTGGAAATCCTCTGTTCTATTCTGTCCTAGCTCTTCTGGGTTTCTATTATTCTTAAAATAAGAATTTGAGTTTGCACCCAGGACCACCAGCTATTGTGAACCTAGTCAGAAGAATCTGTGGTGGTGACTGGGTTCATCTGGTTCTTCTCTTCTCAGGGAAGATGAGCTCATGCCTTTTGTAAATTTGTTTGTTCTCTTTGACTTCTTACTGCTTTGTTCCTGGTGAGTTGAGATGTGTGGTTGTGCCTTGGATGAACACTCATAAGAACCTTAGATCTACTCCTTCTGTAGGATGCAGATCATCATCCTCTCTGTCTTTGTGTTAGTTTGGGTAGACTAGAGAAATAAATTCATTAGCATGCATATGTGTATAAAAAAGAGGTTTATTTACAAGAGCAAAGAAATCATCCCAGTCCAGTCCAGCCCAAGGTCATCAGTCCAGTATTCGCCCATATGTCTGATACCAATTGATAAAGTCCTCTTCAGACTCACAAAGCACATGCAATGACACCAGGACACTCATAGACTGGTGGCCATAGAATCTTGTGGATCCTATGGCAGTAAAAGCATCTCAATGTTGTCAGGGGTCTCCCTGTGACTCCTCTAGCTTCCAGGGCTCAAGGTCTGTCAGCATGCTGCCATGTATCTTATCAGCTGCAACATCTCCCAGGGAGTGAACCATGAGTCTCTTATCTTCCAAGGGGAAATACCACTAGATTTCCCAGAATTCTCAGGAGCAGGCCATGCCCACACAGAGGTCTCATTGACTATCTATGGATTGGCAGGTTAGACACCACCCTTTCTTAGACTCTTAATCCTCAAGTTGATCCCAGATTAGGTGACCACCACAGTCTTTATGTGCAAGAAAAAAATTTGTGGAAGATAAATTAATAACAATTTCAACAGTACATCAACAAGAAACTCCCATAAATTCAAGCCAGATTCAGAAGAGAAATGAAGGATATTATTGATGGCACCACATGATCTTGGCTAAAAGCAAAGAAAACCAGAAAAATGTTTGCTTCTATTTTGTTTGATGATGCAAAGGCATAAGACTATGTGGAGCATTGAAAACTATGGATAGTCTTGAGAAGAATGGGAATTCCAGAACACTTCATTGTGCTCATATGGAACCTGTGAGGCAGTCCTTTGAACAGTGCATTGAGTAGCTTACAATCAGTCGAGTTGGCTAGGACTGTATCTTTTCCCCATGCTTATTCAATCTTTCTGCTGTGCCGATAGTCAAAGAAGCTGGACTATAAGGAGAAGAATGCAATATCATGAATACAGGAAGTCCTATTAGTAAACCGCAGTATGTAGATGACACAACCTTGCTTGCAGAAAGCAAGGGAAATTTGAAGAAGTGCGTTTGCGAATGAAGATTAAGGACAGCCTTTATTATGAATTGCAACACAATAAAGAGAAAACTCAAACCCTCACAACTGGACAAAGAGGCAACATCATGATAAATATTGAGAAAAGATTGAAGTTGCCAAAGATTTATTTGTTTGAATCCACAATCAATGCTCCTAGAAGTAGCAGCCAAGAAACAGAACATGTTGCATTGAGCAAATGTGCCATACAGGACCTCTTTTAAATCTCAAAGAGCAAGGGTGTCACTTTGAGGACTAGGTGTGTCTGACCGAAGCTCAGATAGTTTCAGTGGCTTCATATACTTGTGAAAGCCAGACATTGTTTGAGGAAGACTGTAGAAAAATTAGTGTGTTTGTTATTGTTTTTTTTTACCAGTTCTATTGGAACTTCATCAACATATCATGCAATTCAATAATTCAATCATACCAAAAGGACTTGCACAATCATCACTACAATCAATTATAGAACACTTTTTTCTTCCTTGTATTCATTGTTATTCATTGTGTTAGTCCGAGTAGACTAGAGGAACAAATTCATGGACACACATATAGATATAAGAAAAAGGTTTATATACAAGAGGAATGTGACATTGAGAAAGCATCCCAGTCCAGTTCAAAGTCATAAGTCCGATATTAGCCCATATGCCCAATACCAGTCTATAAAGTCTCCTTCTGACTCACAAAGTCACCGGCCAGTGGGTACAGAGTCCTGGCACCAGCAGGGGTCTCCCTAATACTCCTTGCTTCCAAGGTTCAGGGTCCATCAACAGCATCCAGTGGTGGTAGAAGCAACTCAGTGCTGGCAGGGATCTCCATGTAACTTCTCCAGCTTCAGAGGTCTGGTTCCATCAGGGTAAAGCCATGTGACTTCTCCTCTGGCTCCTCAGACACTGCCATCTTGTCTCGTCTGTAGTTCATTGTCTCTGAAACTAGTTTCCAACAACTGGGGAGATAGCTTCTCATCTTCACCAGGGAAATATCACGAGATTTCCCAGAAGTCTCAGGAGAAAACCATGCGCACATGGAGGCCTCACTGTGTACTCATTGGCTATGTCCAGATTAACAGGCTAGACTCCACTCCTACATCTCAATCATGAAATTAACATAAGCACATGACCGCCACATTCGTGTAACATTTGTTTCAATTTTGGCAAAATATACACGAAAAAACATTCTCTAATTCAACACCTTCTACATGTAGAATCAGTGCATTTGCATTATGGTGCTGGTGAAGAATATTGAAAGTATAATGGACTGCCAGAAGAACAAACAAGTTTGTCTTTAAAGAAGTACAGCCAGAATCTCTTTTGAAGGGAAGGTGGAAGGACTTCATCTCACATACTTTGAGCATGTTATCACAAGAAACCTATCCTTGGAATAGGACACATGCTTGGTGAACTAGAAGGGTATGTAAAAGGAAGAAGACTCTTGAACAGATGGATTGACAGCAACTGTAATGTTTGACTCAAACAATGATTGTGAAGATGGTGCCGGATTGGGTGGTACTTGATTCTTTTGTACATAAAATTGCTATGAGTTGGAACATATTTAGTGGCACCTAACAACAAAATGTTGTTATTCCAGTTGGCTGTTATGCCATGGATCATAAGCCTTCAAATTCAGAAGACCAATGTTTGAACATGTGTGGTTATGTCACAGGAATGTTCAGATTTGTGTCTTAAAATATATATATATATATATATATATATATATGCTCGCACCCACATCTTTGCATATACACATAAAAATAAATATCTGTTCTTACCTATGTATGTATCTCTACTTACCCAAGCACTAATTTCCAATAATCATTGTTCTCTATCAATCCTTGTATTCTTAGGAAAGAGGAATCAAACAATATTTTCCTTTACAGGCTTGACTTATGTTCTCTAGCCTTATGCCCACTGGTTTTCAATGTGGCCATAGTAACCTTCTGTATGTACAGCTGACCCTCAGTATCTATGAGCTCCACATTTGTGGATGCAACCAACCACACATCAAAAATATTTGGGGGCAGGGAGAAGGCATGTAATGGTCAAAACAAGCCTACAAAATCTAAGAGGAAGTATACAGGGATTTTTATATAGTCCTTGCATTGTATAGATATTCTAAGGAATCTAGAGATAATGTAAAGTACACTGGTGAATGTGTGCAAGTTATTTTGTTTAAGTGGTACTTTTCTTACCTGAGAAAGTTTCCTTACAATGTTCTGCTAAATACATAAGGGAGGTTTCTCACTTTCCTCTCATATACTCTCAGGGCAATTCTGGTATACAGGCAGTCTTCTTTGATATTCCCTAAATCATGGCTGCATTCTTCATCTCAAGGAGTCTTCTAGGCTCTGCCCGCATTTCCCCTTTCTGCATCAGCCCTAGACATTCTCCTGAAAGTGCTATTGTTTCCCAGAGGGGGCCACCCAGTCTGCACTCATGCAAACCCCACATCTGTAGATGAGGACCACTCCAGAAGGTGTGCTTCTTCTGAAATCGAAACAAAACACAAACATAAAAGTGCCATTTTATTGTGTTTTCAGTGAAGGTTTTCATGGAAAATTAGGTTTCCATTTGACATTCCCCCCCACGAATCTTGTCATGACAGCAGGTAGTTACAGCTTTGCACAGTGTGTCAGCCTTCTCTTTCCTTCTGGTTGTTCCCATGGCAGCACTTAAGCTGCTCTGTCTTCTGACCTTCATATCTTTGCTTTAGAATAATTGTTGATCTGTGGTCTCATCAATGTGGTGTTTTTAAAAAAATTGAATAAAGGGCAATTCTTTTTTAAAAAAAATCACTTTGCTGGGGGTTCCTACAAGTCTTATCACAATCCATACATCCATCCATTGTGCCCAGCACCTCTGTACATTTGTTGCCTTCATCAGTCTGAAAACATTTTCTTTCTACTTGAGCCCTTGGTATCAGTTTCTCATTTTACCCCCTCCTTCTCTCTCCTTCCCTCACAAGTCTAAAGGACAATTACTGTGTGTGTGTGTGTGTGTGCGTGTACAAGGAAGAGTTTTATGTAAAGAGTAATTGTTTAGGCTAAGCGAAGTAAGCCAAGCACAACAAGACAAGTACAGCATGAGTCTGCTGAAATAAGCTTTAAAAAAATGTAAAAGGGACACAGGGAAAAAGCTACCGCATACAAACAAACATTCCTTGGGTGAGGTCCAGGCAGCATTGCAGGGGCTAGAACAAATCCAGGGATACCCATGGTAGCCAACTGAAACATGGGTAGCGGGTGAACAGAACACCAATTCACCCACGGGGAGGGCACTGTCCATATCTCCACAGGGAAAGAGGAATAATACTCCAACCCGGTGCTCTAAGATGTGAATGCAACATAGCAGGAAGAAGCAGGGAACCAGGAGAGCGGTCTGAGGGGACAGTCCCAATCCCAACCATGTGGACAACCCCCTCCCCGCAGAAGAATCCACTTCAGAAGACAGCACTGAAGCTACAGCACAAGGAGAGAAACTTGTCTGATCAGAGCATACAGGAACAAACGAAGGGAGAGGATGAGAGAGTGGAGTACATCCCAGTCCACTAAACCTTGCGGATGACATTCCTGTTCAGAGCAGCCAACACAGAGAAGACCACATGACTGACCCCACTATGAGCTATGATAGCCCTCACTGACCCGTAGTCATTCAGGAGACAATACCAAAGACATGGTGGGGGAATAACACCTGGTCTGACCCCACCACACCTAGGCAAAACACCAAGGGCATGCAACAGAACAGCAAGGGGAGCAGAGGGAGGACATCCAGAGAAATACCAAAAATAGACTCCAGCACCAGGGTCCAGCACCCCATCCCATCTGACCAGAAAACACTTCTAAAGGTCAACAAGCAGATCATGAACTGTTCACAGGCTTTTCCTTTTGGTGGTGGTGGTGGTGGTAGTATTTTTTCTTTTGTTGGTTTGTCCTGCTCTTATTTTTTGAGCATATTTCCATCTCTACAGGTCTATCCAGACAAGATAGGTGGGATAAACAATCTGAAGGAGAAAACAAAGGGACCATTGGTTCCATAGGGACACAGGAGAGGGGTAGAGGGGGAAAGGAAGTGGGCATTAACAAACCCAGGGACAAGGGAACAGTAAGCTGTCCAAAATTGAAAGGGGGAGGGTGTAGGAGGTCTGTTAGGGTTTGATCAAGGGAAACCTAACCAAGAGAAATGCTAAAGGAAATACAGGAAATAACTTGGAGGCAAAGGGCATCTATAGAGGCCTAAATACTACCTTGTACATATATAAATATACCTATATATGATGATCGGGAAATAGACCTATGTACATAGGTGTAGTATTAAGGTAGCAGATGGACATTGGGCTTTCATTCAAGTACTCCCTCAATACAAGAACACTTTTTTCTGTTAACCTAACATTTCATTTTTCTATTAACCTTCCTAATATGATTGCTGAGGACAAAGTGGGTGCATAAGCAAATATGGTGAAGAACGTTGATGGTTCCTGGCTATTGAAAAATATAGCATCTGGGGTCTTAAAGGTTTGAAGATAACCAAGTGGCCATCTAGCTAAGAAGGAACAAAGTCCACATGGAAGAAACATACCAGCCAGTGTGATCATGAGAAATCTATGGGATCAGGCATAAGGCATCAAAGAACAAAAAACCCTATATCTTTGTGAATGAGGGAAAGTGTAGAGTGGAGATCCAATCCATCTCTATAGGCAACTGAATATCCCCTTGCAGAAAAAAGCCAGTCAGGGTGTAGTGTAGCAATGATGAAACATACAACTTTCTTCTATTTCTTTTTTTTTTTTTTTTGGGCGGGGGACATCACTGCCCTGGTGGTGGGAGTAGGAGGCCCAGCCTTTGCTCTGTGGAGCTGCAATTGAACCTCCATCCCAGTGGGCCGCAGTCCTGTGCACAACCACTACGCCACCGGGGCTCAGCCCTTTCCTCTATTTCTTAAACAATTCCTTCCCGCTCCCTTCCCCCAATCATGATTTCAATTCTCCCCTACAAATTAGGCTAGACTAGAGGGTTTACATTGGTACAGAAAAGACGTGGAAACACAGGGGATCCAGGAAAGATAAACCCCTCAGTACCAACTATGAAAGTAGCAATACAAGGAGGGGAAGCGGGAGGTGGGATCCAAAGGGGGAATCAATCACAAGGATCTACTTATAACCCCCTCCCTGGGGGACAGACAACAGAAAAGTGGGTGAAGAGTGACATTAGACAGTATAAGATAAGACAAAATGACAATAAATTATATATTATCAAGGGTTCGTGAAGGAGGGTGGGCTGGAAGGTAGGGGGGAAAAGGAGGAACTGATACCAAAGGTTCAAGTAGATAGAAACTGTTTTGAGAATGATGATGGCAACAAAGGTACATATGTGCCTGACACGATGTATATATGGATGGATTGTGGTAAGAATTGTACCAGCCCCTAATAAAATAATTTTCAAAGAATAATTATATATTTAGAAAACACCCCCACCTAGCCCCGATCAAGTCTATAAGTCTGATAGTAGCCCATCTATCCATTATCAATCTAGAAATTCATCTTCAGACTCACACGACTCATGCAATGAAGCCGAATGCAGTAAAATCATGGGCCTGTGGGAAGAAAGTCTTGTGGATCCAGTGGCAGTGGAGGCATCTCAGTGCTCAGGGGTCTCCATGTTGCTCCTGCAGTTCCAGGGCTCTAAAGTAGCTCCATGTGTCTTGCCAACAGAAATCTTTCACATATGCCCATCTGTCCAATACCAATTGATAAAGTCCTCTTCGGACTCGCCAAGCACATGTAATGACATCAGGACACTCACAGGGCAGTGGGTTTGTCAGGGGTCTCTCCATGGCTCCTCCAGTGTTAGCAGGGCTCAGGGTTTGTCAGCATGCTGCCATGTGTCTTATCAACTGCAATGCATCCAGGAGTGCTGTCAGTAGAAAGCCTCCAAGGAAGCGAACCTAGAGAGAATTATGACATTTCCCAGAATTCTCAGGAGAAGGCCATGCCCAGAGGTTATGCCTCTTTCCAGGTTGTCAAGCTATCCTTCACCCCTACTCTCTTAATCCTCAAATTGATGCTAGGAGAGGTAACTACCACACCTGACATCCAGTGCCTTGAACGCCTAGTAGCACAGAATCTTCTACATCCTAGTTTGGTGAGTAACCTCTGTGGGCATAAAAGTTGTGATAAAGTATCTAAGTTTATGATCAGGTATTGAAGATACAGTGATTAGTTTGTACTCACGGGGAGGAAGAGAAGGAAGAAACCAGAGACGAAATGAGTCCACAGGACTAAGCACACTTGTGCCATAAACTTCCTCTAGTCTGAGGTCAGAACTAGATGGTGCTTTGTTGTCACTAATGAACTCCTCTGATCTGGGACACAATAGAAAGCCCCAGAGAGAATGGGAGAAAAATATGCAACAAATTTAAATTCCCCCCAAACAACTAGAGCTACGGGACCAATAGAGACTAAAGGAACCCCCGCCCCCACCTCCAAGACTATCACTCCAATGAACCCTTTGAACTTGGAAGTGAAAGCAATTCTGGAGCTCATATTTCAGCTCTTATTTCAATAATAAATTGGCTTTTAAAAAAAGCAATATCGCCCATGAGAAATGTCCTCTCTTAAACAATCACCTAGATGAGACCAGTTAGTCCAACATTTACCTCAAACTAGTGTGAACAAGAAGGGTCAGGGGAAACAGAACCAACAGACTGGAAGCAATAAGAAATATGTGCATTGTGAAAATTATAACCAACGTCATGGAACAATATAAATAATGTTAAGTCAGAATCTAACTGACTATGTAAACTTTCAGATAAAACTCTATAAAGTATTAACTCTGTATTGAATCACATATCTAATCCTGTTTTGTTTGTTTGTTAGTTCAGATGAGATAATAAATTCAATTCCTATTATTCTGTCATAGTTAGAAGGAAATATTTAATTGGGTCAAAACTGCTTTGAAATATGAGTATAGCCTGAACCCCGGTGGCATAGTGGTTGTGTGCAGGACTGAGGCCCACAGGGCTGACGGTTCAAATCCAGCAGCA
The DNA here is from genome assembly GCA_004026705.1 of Nesogale talazaci. Taxonomy (NCBI): domain Eukaryota; kingdom Metazoa; phylum Chordata; class Mammalia; order Afrosoricida; family Tenrecidae; genus Nesogale; species Nesogale talazaci. The sequence continues at coordinate 14,250 of PVJH01019546.1, forward strand.
GCTCTCCAGGAGCAAGGCTGAGCCTCCTACTCCCACCAGGGCAGTGATGTCAAAAAACAAACAAACAAAAAAACAAAGTAAAAACAAAATAAAAAAGAAATATGAGTATAATTTGAACTCATTTATTACATATCACATGGAATTAGTTGTATTTTGTATCTATTCGCTTTTTTATTAAAGGGAGAATGGATGTATCACATTGAAATGTATAAGATAAACTTTTGATCGTATTTTTTAAAGGCTGCTTTTCAGTTAAAGGAAACTATCACCACAAGTTTGTTTTGTCAGAATACGGAAGTACTGTGTGATCAGCATTAGATACTGAAGATGTTTTTAGCTAGAGACATTAGAGGTTGACTTTCGATTGGAAGCCAGAATTGGTTTTAATTCTTGCCAGAAGTGACTGGGGAGATCAGTTGGCCGCATTAGCATCTTCATCCCTTGACATAATGGTGGATGCTAATTGTACGAATACCTTTATATCAGGCACTTGTATTACTTTAATATTTTTAATGGCCTTACTAGCTTTTGCTATTATGTTAGGAAATGCTGTGGTCATTGTAGCTTTTGTGGTGGACAAAAACCTGAGACATCGAAGTAATTATTTTTTCCTTAATTTGGCCATCTCTGACTTCTTTGTGGGTAAGTTATATATCTTTATTTATGGTGCTATTTTCCACAATAATTTATTTCTGAAACCTCATTTCAAAGAATTTTATGAAATTGAGAGCAATTGAAATAATAAGTTTAAATATTAACACTCAGGAGGCAATTTAATCCTATGGTGAATGTTCTGCATATGCCAATGATTGTTACACTGGATGGTCATATGAAAGTAAAATACCTTCTTAAAGAGTAATGCTTATAAATCCAAACATACTGAGAAAACAAATAACTCTTAAACTACAGCAGTTAAAAAAACTCTTCTGGAGTTTTAATTCTACTAAAAGATGACAGACTGTTGTCATAGTACTACAGTAACAGAAATTAATGTATATACTATTAGCCAGCACAATCCGAAAATGGGTTCTAGATGTTAATAATGTTAATTTAACTTTGTGACAGAACATTGTAAAATACAACCTGTCATGAAAAATGACTTACAGGTAATGTAGTATCATATAATTATATGATTATAAGACCATGGGAAACAAGTTTGTGTTTCTTTGATGAAAATGCCCTTTGTAAATTTTCACTGCCCTATAGTCATTGTGTTTAACACTGCTTAACATAACAAGCAGATTTGCAGAAATATTTTAGTTGATTATATTGTTCCATAGAAGCTGCTCAAAAAATTATAGCTGGTATATTCAGATTATTTCTATTGATAACTACATAAATCATCATATGTACATAAAACGTAAATAGAATTCAGAGGATACTTAGTTCATTGTCTGAAAAACAGTAATTGCTCAATAAATGTTAGCTTCCTTTTCTCTTGATTTCTCTGCAGATAAGTGACAACCCACTTTCAGGTCAGAGAGGCTCATAGCATGCCTACTTTGTATAAATACCTAGTGGTAAAATGAACTCAGCATTGGGCTGCTAACCAAAAGGTCGATGGTTCAAACCTACCAGCCATCTGATGTAAGAAAGATGAGGCTGTCTGTTGCATCAAAATTTACAGCCTCAGAAGCCCACCGAGCTGTTGTATGCTGTCCTCTAGGGTGGCTATGAGTTAGACTTGACTTGATGGCTGTTGGCATGCTTTTCTTGTTTTTTCTGAAGAAAGATTAAATAATGAGGTGATATATTGGAAAGAAGGTAATCTCTTCCTTCAAGGAGATGAGAATTTCACAAGGGACTCTAGAAGAATAGAGTGAGATGTCAACTCCCAAAGAGATACCCAGTGAAATGGATATTCAGAGGTGGGAGAGCGCATATGTGACATTGGAAATGAACTTTGAAAGATGGGTGAAATTTCTCTTGGAGAGATGGGCAGCAGAGGATTATTCCAACAATCCACATCAACCTGTGGGCGGAAAAACACCCTGTATGTCTTCACTCATTTGAACTCCAGACTGGCTGGTGTGTAAGTGGGTGTATAAGAGTATATATCTATAGGGGATAAATATGGAGTGGACAGATTCTCTATAAAGAAAGTCCCTGAGTAGCAGTACAAGCCTGTGTTGGAATTCAGTCAACTGGCCATTTCCAGATTTTAAAAATCTGGATAGTAAAGGATCAAAAGAAGGTTTACTTTAAAGGCATTAAGATAGACAACCTGGTTCCAAAGACAATCTGCAGTAATCTAGGCGGAAGTCATACAAGAAAAGTCTCAGCTTGAGAGAAGATGGAAAGCAGCTCAGGGAGGCAGAAGTTCTAAGAGTAGTTCATTGAGCAGGGAGAAAAAGAAAATTGTGTCAAAAATTGAGTTTGAGAACCTCGTGAAGCAAAATTCAGCACTATTCATTGAAATAGGGGACACATGGGTAGCAAAGATCATGAATTCTCTTTCCAATGCCACGTTCAAAGTTCTGGAGGAAACATCTAGCTGGAAAGACCGATTCTGGAGTCAATGGCACAGAGATGACAGGGTCACATGTCTAATATTGGCAACTAGCCAATGTTGGTTGTTTTTTTTTTAAAATCCAACAGCTCAAGAATCATGTGAGGCGGGCTGAGGCAGATTGGGACATCATGTGCTCTGAGTGTTGTGGGCATTCTGGCCAACTGCCTTCTCACATATTTCAGCATGGCTCTGACATAGAGAATCTAACTTTGTGGTATCTGTGTAGATTCTCCAGGCCGAGTTTACTGCTGAAAACCATACATTTATTGAAAAAAAAATCTAGTGTCAGAATATATCTCATCTGTGAACTGTTCTGAGTCCCTGGGTGAATCTTGCTACTTGCCAAAAAGCTGGTGGTTGGAATCCATCCAAGGCACCTCAACAGAAAGGTCTGGCATTCTTGTTCCCCCCCAAAAAATAGTCACTGAAAAGTCTATGGAGTGCATTTTGCCTCTGACACACACGTGGGGTAGCCAGGAGTTGGCATCACCATGAGTCAGAATCAACAACCTGACAAGTGGTTCTTTATGCATGAATCCTAGGGGGACCATTTCCCTCTCTACATGTCTTCTTCACATCTCCAGATTGTTCTGGGGTTCATGACCTCCATGTCCATGTAATAAGTGGCCCAGAAGGGATCTTCAGGGGCAAAGGATGGTTGCCCACAAAGCCCTAACGGGATTCTCAAGGTGGCAAATGTGCCTTTTGAACCTTTGTGCCCCCATTACAGACTCTTCCCTTGTTCTCTCTGCCTTTATCCATACATTCTCTGACAGCCCAGTGAATTGATTGAGGGGGTCAGTGGGGGTCAGCGCTCACCAACCTTCCATTTACCTTCGCTGTTTCTTAGGAAAGGTGTCCCCTTTTAGTTGGCTTCTTGACACCAGAGTGATGGTTAGATCTTGTTTGTTGGTTCTACTCTTGTGATGGTTATTTTAAAGCATGTCAGACTTCCATATTTTCATTATTCGTTCATCCATCCATTAAAAAAAATCATGCCATTATTTAGCTCCTGGAGATACAGCAGTGAACACACAGGTAAGAACCTGACCCTCATGGTACTTCTATTCCTACTGGAGGGGAGGAAGAGAAGAGGGGAAGAGAGAGAAAAGCCTTTGCAGAAGCCTATAAGGCCATCGGCAACCTTATCTCAACCAAGTCCACCCCACATTTCTTCAACCTCACCTCTTTAAAAAAAAAATCATTTTAATGGAGTCTCAGGCAACTCTTAAGATAATCAATACATATATCCATGTTACATCAAGCTCATTTATATGTTTGTTTCCCTCATCATTCTCAAAACATTTCCTTTCATTTGAGCCCTTGGTATCAGCTCGTTTTCCCCCTCCCTCCTCATTTCACCCTCTCTCCGTAATCCTTGATAATTTATGAATCATTATTATTTTGTCATATCTTACACTGTCCTATGTCTCTCTTCACCCACTTTTGCCCATGCCCCAGGGAGGAGGTTCTATGTAGATCCTTTTAATTGGTCACTCCCCTTTTACCCCACCTTCCCTCTACCCTCCTAGTTTTGTCACTCTCACCACAGGTTCTAAAGAATCCATCTGTCCTGGATTCCCTGTGTTTCTTGTTCCTATCTGAACCAGTGTAGGAACTAGACTAGAATCGTCTAGTCTAACTGGATTTGTAAGGTAGAATTGGTTCATGAGAGTAGACAGGGAGGGAGTGTAGGAGGGGGGCGGGAGGATGGAGGACACATTTAAGAACTAGAGGAAAGTGGTATGTTTCATCATTGCTACACTGCACCCTGACTTGCTCATCTCCTCCACACAACCTCTCTGTAAGGGGCTGTCCGGTTACCTACATATGGGCTTTGGGTCTCTAATCTACACTCCTCCTCATAATGATATCATTTTTTGTTCTTTGATGCCTGATTCCTTCAACACCTCATGATCATACAGGCCTGTGTGCTTTTCCACGTGGGCTTTGTTGCTTCTGAGCTAGATGGCTGCTTTTTTACCTTCAAGACGTTAAAACCCCAGACACTATATCTTTTGATAGTCAGGCATCATCAGCTTTATTCACCAGGTTTGCTTATGCACACATTTGTCGTCAGCAATTGTGTTAGGAAGGTGAGCATCATGGAATGCTAGGTTAATAGAAAACTGTTCTTGCATTGAGGGAGTACTTGAGTGGAGGGCCAATGTCCATCAGTTACCTTAATATTAAACCTATAAATATATGCATGTAGATCTATTTCCATATATATATATGAAGTTAGACTTCTATACATGTCCTTTGCCTCCTAGTACTTTCCTCTATTTCTTTTTACTTTTCTCTTCTAAAGTGACAAGATTTTGGTAACGTGGGATACCATTGTGTTCCCTAGATTGTTGTACTTTCCAAAAATTGGGACTTTTTTAAAATGCCGCCGGATGTGGGCAAAATTGTTTGAAATCAAGACTGTCCTGCCAAAAGTGGGATGTCTGGTCACTTTACTGGGTCCCAGTATCATGCTTTGCCTTCATTTGGGTTTCAGTAATTTCTCTCCCTTACCTTACCCTTGATCAAGCCCTACCAGGCCCCTTGCACCCTCCTTGGCTCTGATTTGGGATCACTTGTTGTTCCCTTGTCTCTGGGTTGATCAATATCATTTCCTTTCCCCATCTCCCTCTGTCACATGTCCCCCTGGAACCATTGGTCCCATTCTTTTCTCCTCCAGACTGTTCATCCAGCCTATCTTATCTAGATAGAACTGCAGAGATAATAGTTTGCAAAAAAAAAAAAAACCCAAACACCAACACACAGCAAAACAAAGTGACAAAAGAAAACAAAGGGATGACAACAACAACAAAAAACTATGAGAAAAAGAAAAGAAAAGCCTGTAAATAGTTCAAGATCTGTTTGTTGACCTCTGGGAGTGTCCTCTGAGCAAGTCACTGGGAGGGGGGCATTCCCTGGCCCAAAGTCTAGACTTTGGCACTCCCTCAGGAACTCCCTGCTCCCCCTGCTGCTCTGTGGGTCATACAGATATTTCCTGGACATATTTTCTGCTCCCCCCATTCCTCTGCCACATACCCTTAGTGTCTGCCTTGGTGGGGTGGTAACAGAAGGGGCACCATCCTGACACTGTGTCCCCAGTGTTGTCCCCTCTCAGGATATGGATCAGTGAGGGATGTCGTGTTTTATAGTGGGGCCAGTCTTTCTGTGCATTGGCTGTTCTGAGCGGCAATCTCACCTCTTAAAACTGCTACTCCCCTATTCCTCTCTCTCCTCCCTTCCTCGTCTTCCTTTCCTGTGTACAACTGGGTTGACAAGAGAATGAACTCATATATGGACACTCAATTATGTAAGAAAGAACTTTATATCAAACAGTAATCATACATTAAGAAGATATCTCAGCCCAGTCCAGATCAATTTCATGTCTGATATTACTCCAGATATCGATGCCAGTTCATAAATTTCTCTTTAAACTCATGCAGCCATGCAATTATACCGAACACAGGCAAATCACAGGCCAGTAGTGGAAAGTCTTGTGGATCCAGAGATGGTGGAAGCATCTCAGCTCAGTGTGGGTCTCCACATGGCTCTTCCAGCTCCAGGACTCTGACTCTATCAGCGTAGCTCCATGTGGCTTTATCAACAGGAGTGTTCTCTTAGATTTCCTTCACCGGACATTTCAAAGACTCATTATTATTTTTTCCTCCTCAAGAAACTTCCTCTTAAAATACAAGGTTCATTTGATCCAGAAGCATGGTCCCATGGTTGAAGTCATAAAGACACCGGGGGTGGATGTATCATACAGATATTTCCTGGTCATGTTGTTTGACACTGCTTTGAAACAGGCCACAACCATCTCCACCACCCAACCAGACAGAGGCACGAACATGGTGCCTGCCCAGAAGTGTTATGTGGAATACCAGGAGATAACCAACAAAGCATCGGTCTGGAGCCACTTTGAGCTAACTACTATTTTCAGCCCTCCTAATGGTTCACACATACTTTTCCGCTTTCATCTGATTCAGAGATTGTGTGAGAAGAATATCTAACTCACCCCTCCTTTAACCCCACAGTCACTGGTGTGTGTACTGTCTCTGGTTGCTGGCACCTCGCTCTCCAATATCATTCTGTGCAGGAAATGAGTGTGTCTGTGGGAAGTGGTCACCCGGATCATTGAAAGCCACCACTGTGAGTCAAAATATACGGCTCTATTTTTAACATAGCTCGATTTAACGCGAGTGAACCAAACCAGGTGACGTACTTTTGCACCACAGGCAGTGCACATCAAGATGGAAGGCATCACTCAGAATTTTATTTATTAATAAAAATACAATGACAGCACGAAACAAGCAGGTTATTTGCCTCCGCGGAAGAACCGCCACGTCCAGGGTTTTTCTCTCAGACTCGAAGGTTCATCTGGGTACGGACTGGGAGTCCCCCTGCCCTCACACTGCTTCTGTTTGGAGACAAGCTGGAGACTCCTTCAGCTGTCCTTGGCCGTAGGTTAGTCTTCATGCTAGGCTAGCTTGTTTTTCATCTCCCCAAAAGGAAACGCTCGCCTGATAAGGCACCTGGTTACTCAACAAGACCAACAACAGATTCCAACTGCCCTGCCACCAAATGGGCTTATTCTCCGCGAGCAGGGACACCTGCCCTTAAGCCAGTGCTCGGCAAACTGGCTCACGAGCCATGTGCAGCTCTTTCGGTGTGAACGTGCGGCTCTGAAGTAGCCCTGAGAACATCTGAAGGTTACTATTTCAGATCACGGTCATTTCATTTTTTTTTGGAAAAACATATCTAAGGCTCTTGAGTGATTTTAAAGTTGTTAGGAGGGACAGGATGGGCTCTTCGCTCTCAAGAGTTTGCTGACCCCTGTGTTAAGTCTCTGCTGTATGTGGGCTCACTGCCACCAGTACCTGTCCAGTTGACTGACTCACGGGGATCCTCAGGTGTCAGAGGCAAACTGTGTTCCTGGGGATTTTCCTTAGACCACGGGGCCTTTCTTCTTGGTAGATTCAAACTTCCAACCTTTTTGCTTGCCACTGAGGGCATCGCCCACGGACTTGCAAGCTCACTCTGGCAAAGCTTGTGCTTTCATTCAGTCGGTAAATATACTTTCTGAAATCAGCCTGTTTTGTTTCTAATCTGGGCTTCTCCACTAGCTAGCTGAGGGCACTACGGGAGAATGACATCTCCTTTAGGGGCCTCACATTCTTCCTGGGAGGGGCTTTCGTGGACAAATGGATTGGGAAAGAAACAAGAAAAATGGATTCTATTTTGTTTTGTTTTCCCCCATGAACTTTTTGAATATTACTTTATCTTGAACCGACCCCCCCCCTCACTTTGCACCTGCGCCTCACACAAGCTCTGTGAAGCGTATATGGAGTGACATAGCGTCATGTCTGAGATCTTACAATTATATCATGAACATCAACTGTCCTTGTTTTTCCTTATGAAGGTTAGCTGGGTAGGTCCCTGGTAAACCCTGGATGCTGTGAGAAATGGAAAGATTAATGGAGAGAGGTAGAGAGCACTGCCCTATCCTCAAGTCAAGTGAGAGAAACGATAAAGCTGCTCTGCGGGGGGGACATGCTAAACGTAGGAGAAAAGAGGGGACAAGTCCAAGGTCAAGAGGGTGCTGATGAAGGAGAAGTCCCTTCTGTCGAGGAGATTCCCAGAAAGATAACATGGAGAAAGTCAGTTTCTTGAATGGAGTGAAGGGAGCGAAGGGAATAGACTCGACTAAGAAAGAGGAGGGAACTCCAGGAGGGAAAAATAAAAAGGCCCTGGGGCTAGAAGATGATCCCGTGTGATTGGGCCAGGGTGTCCCATTTCATGAAGATGGTTTTGAGAGTACAAGACTGGAAATAAAGCTTGCTAGGCGCACTTTCTTTAAAAAGCAATATGGAGCCACAGAAGGTAAGAAAGAGGTTCACAAGAACAATTAGAAAAATAATGAGAAATGAAGTCCTGAGGTATATGACAAGAGGGTCTAAACTTGAAAACCTTTGGCAGAATGAAATAAGCCAGTCACAAAAACCTACCTTTTGTATGACTTTTCTAGGAGAGGCAAGCGTATGGAGACAATGTTTATCAGTGGTTCCCATGCAGGTGGAAAGGAGGGAAAAGGTGGGCTCAACGCTCAGGGGAGACTGAGCTTCTGTTAGAAGGGAGGGGATCATGTTGGTATGGAAAGGATGATGGTTGGGCGACATGGCTGCAAGGTCCCTGAAATGAACACGTGAAGACGGTTGCATCATTGCTCCAGTTTATATATCTATTTACCACAATTGAAACAATAGTACTTCAATAATATATAGGATATTAGATTTGAGTTTGTTGAGGAAATAGCATGATTTTATAATCAAGTGATTTTTCGTTGACTCAGATACTCCACCGTGTTGTGTACCACGTTAATAATCTGCTTCGTTGTATTCACTGGTGTCTTCTGTTTCCCCCTCTTCTTTATGTCCTGTACAGGCCTGATCTCTATTCCTATGTACATTCCTTATGCACTGTTCCAGTGGGGCTTGAAGGGTGCCCTGTGTACAAGCTGGCTAATCATCGACTATCTCCTGTGTACCACATCTGTATATAACATTGTCCTCATCAGCTATGATCGATACCAGTCCATCTCAGATGCTGTAAGTCAAAATCTTATTTGCTTTATGAGAGTCTATTATCAGGGGGTGGCCGGCCTCCTGATATACTTACAGCAAGGGTTCAACAGGCCCTTGTGTAACAATAATTTTTATTTATTATAACACTGATATAGAGATTATAAGAGAGAGAGAGAGAGGGAGAGAGAGAGAGAAGAACAATAAGAGTTACGTTTCATAATGCATGCTCACCTCCGTCCTGCTTGATGATCCATGTGGAGAGAGAGAAGGAAATTCTATTATCCCCTTATAAATACCCTTCTTGGTGGGATTTCTGAGCCCCATCTACTTGTCTGTAGAACGTCACAGGAGACAGCTGTCTTAAGTGTTATATGGTGATAAGGGGAGTGGTAAGACTAGACCTTGGGCCTCTGGGGGTAGATAAACATTTCTGTTAGGTTAGGGGCCATTAACAATGGCTCTTGAATCCCGCCCACAGGTTTTAAAGGAAGCGAGCCATCATCTTAACAGCAGGGGAGTTAGCTCTGTAGTGAGACAACACAAAGGCTTTAAGTAACTGGGAACTACAGGGAGTATAGGTAATTTAACTTCCATAACAAATGCTGGTAAATAGTTTGCTTAATATTTGGTGTATAATATTGTAGAAAAGTTCTGTATTCATCCCATAGTCTATAATTTTAAATTTGGGGCCTCTAAGTAAACATCTTTAGGTCTAATGTTTTGTTTGGCTGTGAGACCTCAAAGGAGCCTTAGTTTGGGAATCTGACATAAAATTCTCCCTAGTGGAAATTTTCTACATGCAATTCACTTCCCCACAGCCTCTAAAATGGGAGACATCTAAGAGACAAATAAACAAAATCCAGCTGGGTTGGGAAAGGCAGTGTAACACGTGTGCTGCTCACCTGTGAGAAGTGTAGGGTCAGGTTCCTTTCTTCCCTTCCCGGGACAGTTTGAAACCTGTACGCATGTCTCAGGACGTAGTTTGGCAAGCAGGTGTCAAAGGGACTCTAGAGTGAATGAGATGAAAAGATCCATTGCAGATGGCCGAAAGGAAGGACAGTGCACAGGGCAGCTCTAGAATATGCAGAGAACCAACCAGAGAGATGACCGTTCAATGCCGGTTTAGTACCACACAGCCTTGTCTGCGAGTTAGTGACAATAAATCAATCCAATCCATCAGCCATAGAACCTAGGAGAAGACCAGGTTTATGCCAAGTCAGTGGGTAGAAAGGAGCCACATGGGTGATCCAATGACGCAAATCTTTGAAGCCTAGATGACAAATACTCTCCATTCTTAGGACCCAGAGACCCAGATCTTTTCTGGGGAACTACTGGGAACTCTTTGCTAAGGGCTGGGATTCAGAAATGAATTGAATTTCTGTTTTTGAGGTAAATCTGAGTCTTACACAGAGGCAGGTCCACAGACAAGTGGGTTCTGTGCAACTGATACCGGGTACTGCAAGTCCAGAGGGGGTCATGCCAGGTCTGCCCTGAAAGGGTGACCCATCCTGGGGCACTCATGCTTGGGAGAGTGGTTTAGATTGGGCACACGATAAAAGGCTGTGATAAAAGATTCTACAAAATGGAGGCCCAAACAAGAAAGATGTTCATTTTTCTCTCTCACCCAGAACCAGGCAGAAGAGGTGAGAGGTGCATTTTGGGTATTCCTTCAAGGTTCCCTAGCCTCTGGGGTAGGAGTGGCCAAACTTTGTTTGCAATGGGCCACTTTGACTTTGCAGACCCTGCGGTCTCTGTTGCAACTCTTAAATCTGCCCTTGAAACAAGAAAACAGATATAGCTGAAAAGGAGAAGAAGAAGAAGAAGAAGAAGAAGAAGAAGAAAAAGAAGAAGAAGAAGAAGAGGAAGAGGAGCTTGGGGTTTTCTAGGGTTCGTGGGACAGGGCCCAAATGATCGACATTTAACTACTAATGGAAACGTTAGAGTTTGGACCCAGTGGCGATTATAACCCTGCAAACCCTAGGCAGTCCTGCTTTACCACCAGGCATTCCGAAGTCAGAACCAATTCCGATGGTAAGGGTTTTGTTGTTGTGGTGGTGTATGTTCCAATAAAACTTTATTTTCCTAAACCATGAACATTTGGCCCATGCTTGGTAGTTTGCTGACCCCTGCTTTAGATCACTGACTTTGCACGGTCGGAAAGCAGAAAGGGCAGACATTCAAGGAAAGGATGTCCTTGTAACCCCATGGCAAAGAATCACATAACCAGCTCCCATTACATTTTGTTCGGGATATAGAATCACCTGGGTCTATCTCCCTGCCAGGGGAATTGGGGAGTGAGTCTCTCGTGGAGAAATAAGGATGAAGAGGAAAATGGTTTGGGGAGAGCCATCCATCTCTGCCACCTGGTGCACTCTTGTCCACTGTGTTTTGCTCTGGTCATCCAGCAGAGCATCGTGATGGTTCTCAGAGATCTAGAAGGCTGCAGCAAGTGTACTCAGAATGAAAAGAAGTTGAAAAATGAGCAGGACAAATATTATTCCTGGAAAAACAAGCAAAGGCATTTAGAATGGTCCTGGCATCCCACTTCATCGCCCACATAGGCATGGCCCCGTGGGCTCCGCTACCTCCTAGAGCAACCCCACCGACAGGTGTCTGCACATTTTATTGGGGACAAAATAGAACCAAAGTAAAAGGCAATGTTGTGAATTAAACAGTCTATAATTGGGTGAAGACCGGACCCTGGACCAACTTTAGAAAGTCCTCTTTAACAGGCATGGGCCAGGACTCCAGCAATGTTCTTATTGTCTGTCTATCAAAAATGGTACTCAGAGATCAGCATCTTCTTCCCAGTTCCCTGGGACGTCTATTCTCCCCCTTGACCTTGGCCATAACGGAAGAGACCACTTTTCAGCATATTGCATCCTCTCATTACAAAGGCTGTGCAGAGCACTTAAAAAACTAAAGGCAGTCTTCTGACCACCTGGGTATCGTTACCATATTCATAATCATTAGATTTAGTACAATGGATGAATTCATTAATGCCAAGAGAAGCAGAAGGCAGAAAAGCAGATGAGAGATTGGAGCTCGTGGTCAGCACCATATGCATTTTAACTTAGCTTTAGAAAAACCAGTAATTTGGGGGAGAAAAATCCAAACAGACAAAAACTGCTTTCCTGCAGGTTTTTTTTTTTTTTTAGATAGCTTAAAACAAGGAATTCCAGCTTCTTCTTACCTCCAGCCAATTGGGTGGGTACTTCTTTTTTTTTTTTTTTCCCAAAGGCACTATTTTATTGGTCAGCATGTTTTGGAAGGAGACAGGACCTCAATCCTACCACTTCCCACCCCGGAGGAAGAGTTGTACCCAGGACAGCCACAGTGCCAACGGGCCCACGGGGACCAGACTGCTTTGTTTGCTTCTTACTTGTAAATCCAGTCATAGCCACAAGACATGTCGTCCACCAGTTCCTCGGGCTTAAACCAGAGGCTGATTTCTTTCTCGGCGCTTTTGACTGAATCACTGCCATGAATGATGTTCCTGCCAACTTGAATGCAGAAGTTCTCTCGGATGGTGCCTGGCTTAGAATCCGCTGGCTTAGAATCCGCTTGGTTTCTCCCAGCATCACCCGGCCCGTCTTCACCACATTCAGCCCCTCCCAGACCATCGTCACAATGGGTCCCGAGTTCATGTACTTCAGCAGCCTGGGGAAGAAGGGGCGGTCTTTCAGGTCACTGTAGTACTGCTTCAGGTGTTCCTCAGAGGCCTTCACTAACTTCAAGGCCACCAAGCAGAATCCCTTCTGCTCGAAGCGCTAGATGATGTCCACCAAGCCGCGCTGCATGCCGTCCAGCTTGACGGCGAAGAAGGTGCGCTCGTTGTTGGCCATGGTGCGAGTCCGGTGACGGGGTAGCTGGCGACAGGGCCCGGGTGGGTCCTTCTTAACATGCATAATCTATCAAAGAAAGACAGCAGCGAGCAAGTAAACCCAGAGCAAACAATGTAGAATGAGATTTACACTCACGGGGAACATAGCCTCTGGGAGGAGGTAATGAGAAGAATGTTCACGTTTCAGGTGCAGATCGCTGCCCATCCTTTTTGAGGAGGACATAAGAGTCTTACAGGTTTAAAGAATGTCCAAGAGATTATTTTTGCAAGGTCACTTCATAAAGGAATCCATCAAACCACAGTATTGACCCTGTACATTCTGTGATATGTGTGTGTGTGTGTATAAAGATTCATAGAATCACATGCTTTCTCTGTGATGATGAGCAGCCTTGAAGAAGTCTGGAAAATCAGAATGAAAATATAATGGGATGTTTCCACAAATGTTTGGAAACTCCCTTGCACTTGTCTTTGTGACCAAGGGGATCTAGAAAATCCTTGACTCTTGAAAACCTTTCTAAAATACTTAAGCTCTTCTTAAACTGATGCATGTATAATCAGTTACCCACAGGCTTGTTAAGGGAGTAGCTCAGTCAGGCTTTCCAGTCACAGATTTTAAACTCATCAAGTGTCTTCCTATTTGTATGTGGAAACAAGCAGAAATAAAGAAACAATTTGGCCATGCTCAGAAAGCCTACCCTGATTCTCCGGAGCAGGTTGAAGCAGCTTTCCTTTGATGCTTTCTCTTCTTGGGGGTGTTTTCAGAGTTCTCTTTTCCAATCTTGGACCACACTTTGAAATCTCAGCAAACAGTGCAGATCAGATTCTTTCTGAATATTGGAATCATATAAGGCAGTGTTCTTCAGTTGTCTTTGACTATGACCGGAATAAGTATTGCCATTATGATTTTGTATATATCTTTCTCGCGACACATGTAGAGCTTCATGTATATTCCCAAGACAAACGTTTCATCTAGCAAGAGCTAGCTTTCCTGTGAGTGATGCAATCCCATATTTACTATCTTATTTTATTAAACAACCACAGCAACTATGCTCCTAAGATTGAGAAATGTTGTGAGGCGTTGCCCTCAGTGTCAATTCTTCAACAGTTCAGACGAGCGTTTTTGCATTAGGAAAATTTCCTTTCTTCTTTTAGATCTGGGCCTTGATAGCCTCTATCATGCCAGCTGCTTAAGCTTCTTTTTTTTGGGGGGGGGCATCACTGCTCTCCGGTGGTGGGAGTAGGAGGCTCAGCCTCACTGCTGGAATTGAACCTCCTCCTAGTGGGCCGCAGTCCCGCGCACAACCACTGCGCCACCAGGGCTCAGCCCTAAGCTTCTTTTTGAGAATCCAGAAGAACCTAAGCGTGGACTCCCCTGCCACAAGCACCACATCGTAGTGCCCTGAATATAAGGGGCTTCACCTCTTAAGAGCATCCTGACGTCTTTTGAAGATCTCAAGGATACTTTATGAAAACAATACATATTCATTACACTTATGCTTATCTCTTTGGTATCTTTTAGGTATCTTATAGAGCTAACCAACCCAAGATCTTGAAGACTGTGACCTTGATGGTGGCTGTCTGGGTGTTGGCCTTCTTGGTACATGGTCCGGTGATTCTAATATCACAGTCTTGGAAGAAAGACGGGGAAGAATGTGAGCCTGGATTTTTTTCAGTATGGTACATCATCGCCCTCACGTCAATTTTTGAATTTCTGGTCCCAGTCATCTTGGTGGCTTATTTCAACATACATATTTACTGGAGCCTATGGAAACGTGGTAGTCTCAGCAGGTACACAAACCAGCCTAGTCTCAATACTTCCGTCTCTTCCAGTCCATGTGAACACACATTCAAATCTCAACTAAGGACATCTCTGTCCGACCTAAGGGAAACAATAACACCCATTCCTTTGAGGAAACAGAGAAGAAAGAGCAGCCTGTTGCTTTCATTAAGAACTCAGATAAATAGCAATGAGATTGTTTCCAAAATGTGGTCCTTCTCTCGTGCAAATTCTGTAACTCTGCACCAAAGGGAACACCTGGAACTGCTTAGAATTAAGAAATTGGCCAAGTCCCTTGCCATTCTCTTAGGTGCTTTTGCCTTTTGCTGGGCTCCATATTCTGTGTCCACAATTTTTCTTTCAAATCAACATCCTAAGCCATGTTGGTATGAAGTTGCATTTTGGCTCCAGTGGTTAAATTCCTTGATCAATCCTTTTTTGTATCCATTATGTCATAAGCACTTTCAGAAGGCTTTCAGGAAAGTATTCTGTGTGAAAAGGAAGGTCATGCTATCACGTAATCGATCACTATCCTCTTGAAGATAATTTTCTCACATTCTTACAGTTTAAGCCTTCACATCACATAAGTGAATCTGATCGACTTTTATCTTGCTCTTTTCACTCTCTCAAAAAGATCCATAGAACTCTAATGCCTTTGAACTTAACAAAGACACCTAAATTGAAAGTCAATGTCAAAGTATTTGATGGATGATAGTAGTATAATTATAAGTTGAAAAGAATATTTTAATAAACATAAGCGACAAAAGTATTATAGTTTTCTTAGTCATTGCCTCTTCCTTCTCTTTGAGACCTTGATTGTTAAAGTTGAGTTTTTATTTTCTTTTTATCTTCAATATTCACCAGTCTCTTAGGCCAATTCCCATTTTATTGTTTCAAAATGAAAACTTGTTGAGTTCTACAATCATTTCTTAAAGTATGCAACAGAAGCAAGACTGATCTTGCCCCTTTGCTGATCACTGGTCGGGAGAGGTGGGCCCTGAGTGGATAAGAATAGAGAGAGAGGGTGTATCCAAGTGAAAGAAGGGAGCCCAGGTCTAGTTTCAGGAGGAAAACACTGCATATCTGAAAACGGAATGAATTCAAGCCAAAACCTCGAATGAATTCAAACATCGAGTTGCAATCTTGAAAGTTTATATGGACAAAATGATCCAGGAAGCATCAAGAGAATATGGAAAGATTACACAGAATCCCTGGACAAAAAAAAACCCCAAAGCAAACCAACTAGTCAACATCCTACCATTTCAGGTGGTAGATTATGAGCCAGAACCAATGATGTTAAAGGAAGAAGTTCAAGAGGCACTGAATGCATTAGCTCCTGGAATTGATGGAATACCACAGAAATATTTCAGTAAGCCTATGAAGCACTGGAAGCATTCACTGGTCTATGCATACATCAAGCATATCTTTGGGGTAAGGAATATAAAGTTTAGTGTTATAAGGTAAAGATTTCAAGTTTACACCTCCCTACGGTCATACACCCTGAATGTGCCCTATTTCATCAAGTTTACACTTGAGGAACTTTACATTTTTGCATAAAAATATGCATTTAACAGAAAAAGAGAAGACTAAAGCTTATTCTGTACACCCCAAAGCAGTTGCAATTATTAGTTTAGTGTAAAAATAAGCAGAAAACAGGTAATCCTCTGTTTACATCCTGTGGTTGGAGTTGTTATGAAATGTGGTTGAGTGGGTTCCAGCACATAATAATGCTGTGTGTAAAATAAAATGGACCCCTGTCTGCTCCTGCACTAGTCTCACCATGATGGTTGATGTCATGGTTGCAGCCATGGTGTCTATTCGTTTCGTTGAGGAGAGACTTTTTCAGTGACTCTCCTTTACCAAACATGATGCCATTCTCCAGGAACTTGTCCCTCTTGACAGCCCAGCCAAAGAACGTGAGATGGAGTTTCTCCCTCCTTGCTTCTGAGGAACAGTCTGGCTGTGTATCCTTCAAAGACATTTCTTTTTCTGTTTGTTAATCCATGGTGTAGTCAAAATTCTTCACTAACACTACAACTCACATGCATTAATTAAAAGTTGGTGGACCAGTTCCATCATCTTTTAATTTCAGTTTTCCATGAATTCTTTGAAGTCCCTTTATATATACAGGCAAGTATTACTGCAAATGAGGTCTGTTCCTGATTGATTGTTTTAGTTTTTAAGTGGACTTTGTAGGTGAGTAGGAACAGGTTTATTTGCCTTGTTTTGTGCAAAAAAAGGTTGGAAGATTTATGGTAACTTAAAAGCTATATGTGCAACAAATGAAAGTGATTGTGATAAAGAATTTGTTGCTAGTAGGGGTTGGTTCAACTTTTCCAAAGTAAGAGCAATTTTATACAACATTAAAGGTCGATTATGAGTGTCCAGGAAACACAGATGGAGTAGTGGGTTAGAAGTTGAGTTCCTAACCTCAAGATCAATGGGTCCAACCCACCAGTTGCTTTGAGGGAGAAAGATGAGACTATGTGATCTCAAAAAAAATTTTAGCTTTGGAAACCTAAAAGAGGCAGTTCAACTCTATCCTGTAGGGTTGATGTGAATTGAAATATATTCAATGGTAATGAGGTTTTCTTTTCCTTCTCTTCCTCCTCCTCCTCCTTCTGTTAAATGAGTCTGCCCTGAAATTCATTATGCAGACTGTCTGTGATGGGTAGGTTTGCTATGTCAACATGGCCACAGAAGATTGGTGGGTCTGTTTGTGACTGCACAGCCAATGAACATGCGGGATTAATTGAAGGGCAGATACAGGAAGGGCTCGGCAAGTCCCGCCCTCTTTCTCTTGCTTCCGGATCTTTGGACCAGAGAGCTGCCTTGTTTTTCCTGTGCCTCGACCTCCAAGCCACACTACCCATGGAACACCTAATCGTGGACTATGTTGCTGTGAGTTGAGGTTCCTTCAAGCCCTACTTTGCCACGCTCCTGGGATATACATCTCTTGAACTGGGGACTGTTGGACTCTGTCATCTGGTTGACTGTTGGCGACCTGCTCTACCGTTTGCTGCCTGTGAGCAGATAGCCTGGATTGCTCTACAGAGGACTATTCAGCGGCCCTCAAGATTTGAAGTCTTCTAGTTGCCTCACACAAGTGAGTGGCACTGAGCAATCTGTATTACTTTATAGTTAACTTTTTCTTTCTTATCTTATATACCTTTCTCAATATATAAATATATAAAAGAATTACTAGTGTCCTGAATTTTATTTCTCTAAGAGAACCCTGCCTGACACACTGTCTATATCTCAACTCTTAGTGATACCTAGACTTAGGTAGATATATCTAAACCTAGTAGGTATTATAATAGAACAAAGGGTCTTTTTGTCATTTAAGTAATAGTCACCCTCTCTCACGCCAAAAGTATTGGCTTACAAAATCTTATTTTAAGCTACTGATTAGATCATCTTAAATGATGAGCTCCATTTACATACTTGGCAAACCATTCATAAGAATGCTGGTTCCTAAGTTTTAGTTTGCCTTTATTGAAATGGCCTTGATGGAGAAGAGGCAAAGAGAACTTAAGGATAAAAAATGCCCAAATTACAAATGACATTTTAGGTCACATCTTTTTATGAGTCAAGCGTACTTTGGATAAGAGTAATCATGCAGTCATAATCATGATCTTAAAGAATATTTTTGGTGTGGCTTTTGGTTAACTATTTTCCTGTAGCCAAGATCTTATCAATTGAAGAAACTATTTCTTATATTATGATTTCAGGAAAATAGAAATTCAGGCATAAAAAGTAAACTTTTATCCTAATCATTGTTTTTAGTCAAGGTGGAACCACTAAAACAGAAAATATGTTTTAAACTGAAGGTATTTAATATTGGGAATTGATTAACACAGGATATGAAAAAACTGAAAGAGCAGTCAATGGACATTGTTATAACAGCGAGATTGACAGCTTAAGAAGTTAGCACAGGCCAATGGTTAGATTGGAGATACTGGAAGGGTGGAGAGAAGGGGGATAGAGAGATGGAACCAATAGCAAGGATATATACACAAGCTCCTATTTGAAGGACGGGCATCAAAGGACTGGGTTGGGGAAGAGGTCGGGCAGTGTACGATATGACAAAACAATAACAATGTATAAAGTATTGAGGGTTGGAGGGGAGGAGAGGCCAGGGGAAGAGGGGAAGGAATGGAAAAGCCGATACTAGGGGCTTAAGGGAAAAGGTGGACGATTGGAGAACAATAATAGAAGTGGACATGTGAGGGTGCTTGACGAGTATGCTTATTTATATATTGTGAAAAACGATGTATGAGCCCCCAATAAAATGATTGAAAAAAATAAAATAAAAATGGTGATGAGACTGTAAAAAAAAAAAAAGAAGAAGTTAGCATGATCTTTAAGGATCCAGAGAGCAAGAAAGAAGAGGTAGTGTCATCAGAATGTCGATCTCTTGAGGGCTGGTGCTGGGAAATGTGACTTGTGTTGCCCTGGAGTTAGTGCTTGGACAGTCAAGGGGTCGGCGACAGTTAAGCTGGTGCACACTTACCCACCATGGGGGAGAGGAAAGAACCGATGTGGCTTTTGCTGGTACATCTGAGGAATTGCTGTGCACAGCTTTGGCCAGCCTTGCTGGTGTTGTGGGTCCCATAGCGGGCTGCTCACTACAAGCTCAGCCATTTGAATCCACCAGCTGCTCTGCGGGAAAAAGATGATACATGCTTCCTGGTTCCTGTAAAATTTCAAAGTCTGGGACAACCAAAGGGCAATTCTCCCCTGTCCTCCTGGGTCTCTCTGTAAGACAGAACCTCTGGAGAAGGGCATCATGCTTGGTAAAGCAGGGGGGCAGCAAAGAAGGGGAAGACCTTCAACAAGACAGATTGACACAGTGGCTACGTTGATGGGTTCAAATGTGAGACGAATAGTGAGGGTGGCATACGGACCAGGCCGCGTATTGTTCCACTGTGCAAAAGATCGCGCTGACCTGGAACCAAGTGGGTGGCACCTTACGTCAACAGAAATGTGAGTCAGAACTGACTCAACGGCAGCGAGTTCGAAGGGTCTGCCTGTTGCAGAGATGCCAGCTCTTCCTAGAGACTTTTCATGAGTCACATCTCGGTTTCTCCTCTTGCTCTCCAATATGTTCAGAGGGCCATCTCTCCGTGCGACCTCACTGAAAGCCCATTCAACCACAGTGGGTTTGTTTGTTTGTTTGTTTGTATTTAGCCTGGACCTAACAGTGCAGTGTATAAGATGGCTGACTCGAACTCATCAGTAACAGACACATTTGCTTACTCAAAGTAGAACTTAAACATTCAGGGCTTTCGCATTCATCATCTCAACTGTCCAGAAGCAGCTCTCTGGTTCATAGCATGTTGTGATTTGTCATTTTATAAAGGCACACATTGAGACGAGGTGCCATTAGGCTGGTATGGTAGGTGAGTTGGCTACTAATTCCCAGCACTGTGATTCTAATCATGTCTCTTGGCTGCCCCTCTGGTCACATCAGCTTCAGTTAGTGAAGCTACCAGCATTGTTTTGTGGAGCTGATGGAAGTGAGGGAATAGTGAAGTCAAGAAAGGACTGGCCTTAGCAGGGGATCAACTCTGTAATATGATGTGTAAAAGTCCGATACTGGAGGTTCCCAGTTGGCGAGTGGTTCATGGATCCATTTGCTGGCTCCGTCCCTACATGAGTAGAATTCCCTACACATTCAGGGGCCCTGGTGGTGCCGGTGGTGAGGAGCTGGACTGCTCACCAACAGTTGATGATTTGAACCCACAAAACAGGGAGAAAGACGCCAGGCTCTGCTTCCATGGACACCCGATGGGGCAATTCCACTGCAGCAGATGGGCTCATGATGCTTCCAAGTCCACCCTGCACCACCTAATGATGCTAATGGGCAGATTGGGGAGTTCACATTCCAGTTGGGTTTTTTCACTTGTTTTTGAAGAATTAAAAAATCCTGTAACAGTGAATTCATATTCCTTCAAGAAAACAGGATACCACACCTGCAGAGTGACTTCCTCCTGGAAGTCCAGAGTTTGACTTTGCCTCACTCAGTCATTTCTTTGCTGTTATATGTAGATCTATGGTTCTGAAACCTTGCTTTATACCTAGCTATGAAAAGTGACTTGCAAAACATTTTTAGTCAGCATTCCAGAAGGCACAAATATTGCCTTTTATGGTTGGTATATTGTAGGGGTCTATGTGGACTGCTGTGGCTTTAGATGACAGAAATGAAGTCGTGCACTCCCATTATTAAATGTCATGAAGGAAGTTTGGGAGTCTGATCCTAGAGATGACTAAACCCAGAGATACTGTCACATTTTTATTTTCTTAGACTGGCTTCTCCTCAAAGCTAGCATGACGGAGGTCCACATTCTTCTTAACAATGGAGGGTAGAAAGGCCTCAACTTGTAACCCTGAGAAAAGACATTTCGCCAAAGATCATTTGAGTATATGTCCAGTCTCCTGGACCAGTTCTTGTACGTCAGGTTGGATGCCAGCGCTGTCTACTTAATACCACGTCTTCCCTTCCCCGGACATATAGGTTCAGGGAGTGGGGTTAGTCCCTTCCAAACCAGGTGCCCAATAGAGGGAGGAGAAATCTAGGAGATATCATTTTACCACAAGAAAGGGGTTGAGACAATAAATATCCACTACAAGATGTACTCCAAAGTCAGGAGCATAATGAGTTGATGGCTTTCCTCATTTACTGAGGAAGACTGCCTCCAATGGCTACAATGCTCTACAGCTTCCTGTGCGTGCACTGTTGGCAATGTGCTTTGTTGCTCCTCTCCTCAAGAGTAGGAGCCCTGGTGGTCCACTGATTATGTGTTGCACTGTGTTCCATGTGGCAGCAGTCCAAAACCACCAACAGATTCAAGGGAGAAAAGCTAGGTTTTCTACTCTTGTATTTAGTCTCAGAATCCACAGGGGGACCTTTTAAGACAGTATTGACTCGATGGCAGTGAACTCGGTTTGTAGTTGTCTCCTCAAGAGTGATTTGCTTCACCAACAGACAACTATCAGTCAGCCAATGAGACACCACACCAGTTCTGACCTCAGACTTCAAGAGGCCTGTGCACTTAGATTCTCTCTTTTGGAAACTTGTTCATGCCTAGGTTAATCTACTGAAGGATATGCGATCAGGGGAAATAGGATCAAGTTATTATAATGGAAGCCATCCTGGATCAGACAGACTCCAGATGACTCAGCTGCTGAAGGAAGGCACGTGAGAAAACTCAGAGGAAACCATGACAGTTGAAGGAAAACCATCCTGGCGTAGACCAGACAAGCTTCTTAGTTGCCCAGAGACTCCTGTGCAATGGTTATGTGCTGCATTTGTGGACTCAGTTGTTATTCAGTGGCAGTTGACTAACAGACTGACCCTGGCATCACTGTGTATTAGAGTGCTGAAAGTAGAGCATAGAAAAGATGTGGTTGTCTCTCTTTTCAGTGGCAGAGATAAAAGATATAAATATTATGCAATAGAACAGTCTTTCTGAAGGCCAGGCACATGTCATTTTTTAGATAACAGGGAAATGTTGATACAGTAGCAAAGATAACTAAAGATACAGTAGCAAAGATAGCTGCTTTTGAAGTATCATAAACTATACCATACAACAAAAATAGGATAGAGATACCCACCGGTCACATTGCATTGTGGGGATGGAAGACAAGAAGTTTTGCAGGGAAAGAAGAGAAAACACAAACAAGGTCTTAACAATGTGCCTCTCTCTTAATTGCTTCCTTTGGTCTCTTCAAGTTTCTATCTGAAGTTAGATACTGAACTTTAAGGTGACATACTTGAAATGTTTCCTTTTAAATGCTTTCCTCCTTTGCTCATCATGCTAGTGATTTCTTCATGTGCTTAACTTGAATAAGTCCAGGACCCTCAACTTGTGGGTGGTGACTATATCACTTTGATCTTTTCTTCTTTCCTATCCTTTCAATGACTTCATCAAAGTTGTGTCATCTGCATACCCACAGGTTGCTGATAAAGTCTACCTCTGATCCTGATGCCAATTTTGTCTTCATATAATCCAACTTCTCAGGTGATTTGCTCAGCATAGAGATTAAACAAGTATACATAGCTTAGACATGATTTCAAAGACCTTACTTTGGAAATATCAAAAAGGAAGATAAGTTAAATGACCGATTCATGACAGTAGCAAAATTACAGTTATGAAGTAGCAATGAAAATAATTTCATGGTTGGGGGTCACCAAAACATGAAGAACTGAATTAAAAAGTCATGGAATTAGAAAGTTTGAGAACCACTGTTGTAGAAGAGAAGAAAGAAGCAGACTATAAATAAAAGTAAGCCGATATGGTTCATGATTGCTAGTTATGTTGAAAAAGCATTAATGGGAGACTGAATTTATCTCTACTTCCAGGTTTCATCCCTAATTTATTACTACCGTTCAGAAAGAGTTGACCATGAAAGAACTGTCTTGTGGAGAAGATTAAGGTAGAGATGCAAGTTTTCTAAAGTCAGCCTTACTAAAAATCTACAACAAGCAAGTTAAAGTATGTAAAAGGAATGACTCCTTCTCCAATCCCCAAAAGGCACTTCACAGTTTCTTTTCCTAGAAACCAGAAAATATATGTTTTAAAAATTATTCCCTTGCTTCAATTGAGTGTAAGAGGCCCGAGGCAAGATAGAAATTAGGGAGATAGACTGGATGTATCTTCCTCCCATTTCCTGTCTGTGTCTAACTGGATTGAGTTCAAGCCTTAGAGTTTTGTTCCTCTGGTTTCCCATGGCTCAAGTTGGGAAAGGAAAAAAAAAGCATCCCTGTTACTAATTGTAGAAGAGTTCTCTGTTGCTATTGGGTGCTGTAGAGTCAGCAATGACTCGAGGTGAACTTCTGCAAAACAGAAGGGAACCTTACCTAGTCCTGAATCATCTTCAAGATCATTGTTATGTTTCAGTTGATTGTTTTAGCTACTGGGTCAATTCATGCCACAGAGAGCCTTCCTCAGTTTTGCTAACTCCTCTACTTTATTGATTATAATGTACACTTTTAGTGACTGAAACCTGCTATTTATTGTAGAGTTGTTAAAGCATATGATGAAAAGCTGATGAAGTCAAGAAACTGAACATATTTCAAAGGGCAGTCCGAGAACACAAAAACAAATATAAAAAAATGTGCAAAGATCTAAAATTAGAAAACAAAAAGGAAACACCATGCTCAGAATATCTTAAACTGAAAGAACTCCAAAAGAAAAAATCCAAACCTCGAGTAACAATCTTGAAAAAATTCTATTGGCCAAATATTGAATGATGCAGGCAATATCCTTAGAAGATGGAAAAGATACACAGAGTCACAATCCTAAAAAGAATTAATCAGCATTGCGTCACTTCAGGAAGTATCCTGAGATCAAGAAAAAATCGTAAAAGAAGTTCAAGCTGCGTTGAAAGAATTAGCCAAAATCAAGACTCCAAGTATTGATGGAATACCAATAGAAATATTTTTGACAAGCATCCGAAGCACTGGGAGCACTCGCTGGTCTGCTTTTGGAAATTTGAAAGACAGTTACTTGGACAAGTGACTAGAAGAGATTAATATTTGTGCCTGTTTCAAAGAAAGATAATCCAACAAAATTCTCAAACTATAGAACAATATTATTGATATCATATTTAAGTAAAATTTGGCTGAAGATCATCCAACCAGGTTGGCAGCAGTACATTGACAGGGAACTTCCAGAAGTTTAGGTTGGATTCAGAAGAGGAGCTGAACAATGGGCATTTTTGCTGATCTCAAATGGATCTTGGCTGAAAGCAGAGAATACCAGGAAGGTGTTTGCATGTGCTTTATTGATGATGCCAAGACATTTGACTGTCAGAACCACCACAAACTATATGCAGCACATATAAACATATATATACAAATGCACAGACATATACTTATATTGACATGCCCATGTATTCCCATATGCCTTCCTACACCAATACAGCATGCATATCTATGTAATCACTCACATGTTGTTAGTTGTTATTACTATTGCTGTGGAATTACATGTTACATCACTAACTGTGGTTGTCTTTTATTCTTACACGTTTCTCAGTGTCTTAATTTACTTGGCTACACTCTCATCCCCACAACTAACACATGTCTACTATCTAGTACTACTAGTCATCTGTTAGTTTGGTGTACTGTTGTGGACTGCATGTTGCTGTGACACCACCACAGATATTTCAATGACAAGTTGGTTCATCTAGCGGGACAGATTTCAATCGAGCTACCAGTCTAAGAGAGGCTAGAAATAAGGAATAGGTGATCTAAATCTAAAGGATTAGATGTTGAAATGTTATGAATAAATATGCAATATTGCCTGATATAGTGCTGGAAGTTGAGCCTCTCAGGTTGGAAAACACCCAAAATACAACTAGGAACGAGTTGTCTTCTCAAAATAGCATCAGCCTTAATGACATGAATGGAACAAGTCTCATGGGTACACAATTCGAAATGAGAAGAAACAGCTACAAACATCTCTCAGTAATTACACGCATTGGTAGAATGCATGATGCATGAATCTAGGAAAATTGGAAATCATAAAAAGATGATGTGCTCTAAAACGTTGATATCCTAGGCTCTAATGGGCCGAAATAGACTGGTGTTGACTCTTTTGCATTGGATAATTACCTAATTTACTATGCTGAGAATGAGACACTCAAGAGGATGATATCTCATTCATTATCAAAAAGAAAATTTCAAGAAGTTCAATGCAATCTGTGATAGAACATACTCTATAGGCCTACTCATTACAACTATTCAATTCTAAAAAGAGCAAGTAGGAGGTTCTAGTCAAGATGGTGCCAAGGCATGCACACGCCTTAGTGGCGGGAGTTTGAGTCAAGGACGGAAGCCTTACAGAACCTGCAGCGTGAGCTTGGCCGCGGGGAAGCAGAGATGTGGACTCAATCTTGAGGGTCTGCTGCCTGCCGGTGTGCCCAGAGCTGCAGCATAATAGAACCATGAGCCTTACACTTCTGCCTCGAGTTCCCTCACCCAGAGTTGTGGACTGGGTCTTTGCAGGGCCACGCAGCGAGTGGATCAGTGGAGGGTGAAGCTCAGGCTCAGAGGGCATCATCCTTGTTTCAAACTTAACCTAGTTCTATGAACACAGGGGACTAGCAACTCCATTCTGGGAGCTCCCCCAGCCCATGCAGGCCACACCACCTTAGGTCTGAACAACACCACCACCCGCCCAGTGTCAGCAAGGATCCCACAGATTTGGGATAATAACTCTAAATGTTAATGGCCTTAACTCCTCCATTAAAATAAAAGGCTTGCCGACTGGTTTAGAAAACATAATCCATCAATCTGTTGCCTGCAGGAAACACATCTTAAGTTGGCAGAAAAGACTAAACTAAGAATAAAAGGCTGGGGAGGGAGGGAAGATGGCCACCAGATAGGAAGCCCACGCCCGGAGTTCCTGGAGATGGGTGAGTGGGGGTGACACGGGAAAGGGTAGGGCTCTCAAATTTGGCTTTGTGATTCCAGGAAAGCTCAGAGCCCTCCTCTGAACCAGGAGCAGGCATGACACGCACGCCCGCCCTCCCCACGGACGCCAACACAGACTCCGCCTGCACAGACGCTGCGGGTTCTTTGTGCCGGCGGGATCCAGGGCACCGCTCTGTGACCCTGAGATCAGGGACCCGCAGTTAATCAGCGCCCGCGCGCGCAATCGCTGACCAGTCCTCCCCACCCCAAGGTGCCCAGGGTGCCCAGGGGACACTCCACGCAGACCCACATCTCTCGATCCCCACCCCCAGGGACTCCTGTGCCCCAAGCACAATGGTGGGCCAGCCCCTCCCCCACCCCGGAGGCCCGCGCCCAGGCGCACCTTAAGGGCGCCACCCCTGCCCGGGATAAAATCAAGTCATCCCCTAAACCCAAGCCTGCCCACCTGGGCCACACTTTGTAACAGTAGCGAAAGAAACGCTCACACTCCCCACAGTCGCTGGCACTCCTCACAGAAGCTGCTGGTTCAGGGCGCCCGCGCCAAGACCCGTGACAGAGAGGTACGCTTTACATTGTCTTCTGGGTAAACAGCCAGCGGGTCCTCCCCACCCCAGAGTACTAGAGGATTTTTTCCCACCTATCTGTGGCAAGCACCCCTAGCCAGGAGCAGATCACCCAACTCCCAACCCATCCCCTAAACCCACTCCCCTGCTCAGCCAACACACTCCATCAGATCTGCAAGGTCTAGCTGCAAACAGTTCCTGTGGGAAGCTATAAGACCAGCCTCCTAAAGAGAGACCCCAGGGCCACAAAACACCAAGGAAAATGCCACCTAATATGAATAAATCAAACAAAAAACAGCTAGCAGCTTCCATAGTATCAAGAAAAGAGAAACTAGATCCAATGCAAGAAGATCAGCTGGACCTAACAGCAATCATAGAAAATGCGGAGATCGATCAACCACAGAAAGAAATCTTTAAGATGTTACTAACACGTATGCAGCTCTTGAGCGACGCATTAAAGAAGAAAGAAGAATTGATACAGGAGATAAAGGCCACGCACCAAAGGGAAATCCAAGAACTAAAGAGTGAGCTGACAAAAACTAATAGTAAGCTCTCAGATTTCGGCCAGAGAATGGAGGAGGCAGAAAACAAGACAAGTGACCTAGAGGACTCACAAGTAGAAATTAATAAGTGGGAAAAAAAGTCTAATAAGTCTATGAGAGAAGCAGAAGAAAATATTAGATGCCTGGCTGATACTATGAAAAGAAACAACATTAGGATTATCAGTCTGCCGGAGGATGAGGCATCAAGAAAACCAACATCCAAAATAGTGAGGGAATGCTTAGAGGAAAATTTCCCTAGCTTAATGAATGAAAACCATATAACCATTCAGGAGGCGGAAAGAACACCAGCTAGACTAAACCCCAAGAAGAAAACACCAAGACATATAGTTGTTAAACTATCCAATTATGAAGAAAAAGAGAAAATTATGAGAGCAGCTAGGGGAAAAAGGGCAATCACATATAAAGGCAAACAGATAAGAATATGTTCGGACCTATCAATGGAAACTATGAAGAAGAGGAGAGAGTGGAGCAGCATAATCCGAAAATTGCAGGAACATGATGCAAACCCAAGAATACTCTATCCAGCCAAATTATCTATCAAAATTGATGGAGAAGTAAGAGTCTTTCCAGACAAGGGAAATCTCAGAGAATATGCCAAAAGGAACCCAGCCCTACAAAAGATTCTCACCGACCCACTGGGAGAAGAACAACAACAATGACCTAACACACGCAGAATGAATCTACCCAGAAACAGTCAAAGGGATAACAGCCCCCCAAGATAACTCTGGCTCAGAGATGGAAGAAAGGCAAGAATGAACCACAAACATTTATTGACACAACCTATGGAAATAGAAAAACATCCAATCCAAGAGAGATAAAATGACAACACAGAGTGCACAGATAGATGTAATAACCCTAAATGTTAATGGATTGAACTCAGGCCTTAAGAGACAGAAATTAATAGACTGGCTTAGAAAATACACCCCCTCAATCTGCTGCCTACAGGAGACACATCTTAAGATCACAGAAAAAAATATATTGAGAATCA
>PVJH01019547.1:0-42544 GCA_004026705.1 Nesogale talazaci
CAATGAAGTCAAAGAGCTGAACAGAAAATTTCAGAAGATACCTCAAGAAGACAAAATATAATAATATAATGAAATGTGCAAAGACAGGGTTAGAAAACCAAAAGAGAAGACTATGCTCAGCATATCATAAACTGAAAGACCTGAAGAAAACGTCAAGCCTTGACTTTCAATACTGAAAGATTCTAAGCACAAGTTATTGAATGATGCAGGAAGTACCAAATGAAGACGGAAAAAATATACAGTCACGGTGTAACCCCTCCCCCCCCCGCCCAACTTCTTAGCTTTCAAATATTTCAGGTATCAGAATATGAGCAAGAATCAATAGTTTGAAAGAAGTCCAAGCTGCATTGAAAAAAATTAAGCAAAAGCAAGGCTCCAGGAACTGATAGACTATCAATTGAAATGTTTCAACAGGCTGATAAAGCATTGGAAGCACTTGCTCATCTATGCTAGGGAATTTGTAAGACAGTTGACTGAAAGAGATCCACATGTGTTTCCATTCCAAGGAAAAGTGATCCAGCAGAATGCTCAAACTATATAACAGTATCATGGATATCACGCTCAAGTAAAGTTTTGTTGACTCTCACTCAACCATGGTCGCAGCAGTATAATGAAAAGGAGCTGGCACAGTTTTAGGTTAGCTTTTTCAGTTTGGGCATCATTGCTGTGATGTCCACTGTTGTGGGAGCCACCCAGAAAGTTAGCTTGTTTGAGGAGTAAATTCTTGGATTCTTTCTAGGCTTTCATCGTTTGGAAATTTCATGAAACCTATCCCTTTTGGTAGACACTGCTTATATTTGAAATAGAAATTCTGCAGAAGCTTCCAGTATTGCAACAATAGTACAACAAAAGTTCAGATGAGTGGTATTACATGTGAATAGGGAAATGAAAATTGAAAGAAGAGCCTGTCTAGGTTCTAATTTTAACTAAGAAAAATTAATGTTTCATGACTAGACATTTATTTATGGAAGCACTTAAGTTTCTATATTACCATAAGGTTATTAAAAAGACTGCAGTATTTAAAAATGTAACATGACTGCTTAAATCTAGAGGGTACAGCTATAGTAACAAATTCTCCAGGAAAGGTTTTTCAAGTTTAAAGGAAACAGGCAAAAACACTTACATATACAATCCTTTGACAGTGGTGATTTACAAGTAGATGTTTGGGTGAACAGGTAGATGCAAATAACTGTAGGAGGAAGATTGAGAGTATACATACAAATTATATGTATATTTATATAATATATAAGTATATATTATGTATAATATTGTATAACATATATTAGGCATTTACCTTTGTTATAAGTATGTCCATGAATGTCTCCATGGGGATTTTTGTTTGTAATATTAATAAAATATATTGCCAGATCTTTTTCCTATAAAGCTGTCAAGTAAGTTTGAAATGTCAACCTCAGTTTAGCAGTCAGGACACTGAGAGTATACACACATGCATATATACATATATGTATAGGTCCACATACATATATGTGTATACATGTATGCACACACTACATACATATGTGTGCTTCATAAAATATATTTATACATCTATATTTACCTTTATTGTAAATATATTGACTAATGTAATATGCAAAATTATGTAAGATGAATGTGCTAACCACTATACTATGGAAACCACATTAAGAAAAGTTATATAAACTTATTAGACACATTTAAACACCATGAGGAAATGATTTACTGGGTCTGGGGGCTCAGAACTAGAGTCTTAGAAGCCACCAATGAATGTAAGCATAGCATAGTTCACAAAGGCAATATTCTGGATCCTCCTTTGATGATTAGTGACTAGGATGCTAGACGCTCATGAGAAGTCTTCTAAGATACAACAGGTACAACAGTTGGTCTCTCTGCATCTGGAGGAAAGAATTATTCTGAAAATTAAAAGATGTATGAAAATATTTAACTGTCTAACGAAGCAGACAAACATCGGTCTTCACAACCTTGAGGCCAGAATAACTAGATCAGGCCTACAATCACTACCAACTGCTCTGAAAAGAATCACATTGCAAGGTTCTGGATACAGGGGCCTAAAAAATATGGAGCAACATTTCCAGTCATAAAAGATAGCAGGAGAGATAGAAATGGCTAGAACACCCCAAACCGTGGCCCTTAGTCATTCTTTTCAGATCAGGACCTTATGTTAAAATAGTCAACCATTTAAGATCCAACGAGTGGCATTTCTCCAAGAACAAAGTATAGAGGGCTGGGTAAGAAGGAGGTATGGATACAGGAAGCACAAGGAAGACATGGAGTAAGTGGGATCCTTGGAGAAGGTTGTGATGGATGAGCGGAAAGAAAATGTGTATGAAATGTTAAATGTGAAACTGATCATCTGTTCTATAGAACATCTAATTCACAATATATATTTTTAATTGGAAAATACTGATTGAGAATAATATTCTTTTCTCTTGAACCTCAAGACAGCGCTATGATCTTCTTTTATTGAACCTATTTAATTTTAGAGAAATTTTCTTCTATTTTGAATGTATTTTCTTCCACATGTTTTATCATTTTCAGACTCATCATTTATTGTCATATCAGTTTTTTTATTCATTTTTTATGACTTTGGCTACATGCTTCTATGCAAAATGGTAATAGCTCTCTTGTGGAGAAATCTGGAGTTTGCACAAGACAGATTGTCTGCCATGATTACACTAGATTTTCTCCTTGTTAAGAATAGAAACTTTATCTGATTCATTTCTGTACCTTTTTCCAGTATATGTCAGCTATAGTGTCTAAGAATTTGTATCTCAGCTTTTTTGATTGAATGAATTCACATGTAATGGACAGCTGAAGAAATTGGTACAAAAACTCATAGAAAAATAGTTTTTAAAAAGAAGGTAGGTGAAGATAAGGGGTCTTATAAAATTTTTCATTAATTTAATTGACATTTTCTCAAGATTTTATTTTCAGAAGCTCTTGATTTAGAAATTTCTCATCTTTTATATTTGTCTAACCCAGATTTATTTTGCCACATCAGAATATGTGCCTTAAGTCTGGTAGGATAGTTCTAGGAATAATTCATTACTTAATTAATCTTTCATTGCCCTTTATCTCAAAGCATGGCCACGTACTTTGTGCAAGTTTATCCTGCTTTTAACATAATCAAGATATGGTCAGTTTTTGCATCTTCATTTTAAATGGTAATAGAATCCCTATGCTTCTGGAAACAGGTAAATCAAGATTGCCAAAGATTATACATCCAAATTATTGCAACAGTCATGTAGTTGCTTATCTTGAAACAAAAATAAATTTCTCTTGAAACCCTTTAGTAGTCACATTTCTGCTCCTAGATTTTATTCACCTTCACTCTTAATATTTCCCTTTATCTTAACTCCTTGTTGGACTCTCCCCATCCAGGTTACTGGCAAGGAAATTTTAAATAAGTAACCATATTTCTTCTTTTGTTACATTGGTGCCTATAAGTTTAAATACAAACACCTTCCCTCACTCAGTTTCTCTATTTTACTGAGATAATCATGGTGGATTTACACTCGCCTTTTCAATAATTTTAGTCATAGAACACTATTCTGGAAGTCACTGGGTTTGGAAAATGAGAGTATGCAGAATAGAAAGCAAAGCGATTCATATTGAGATAAACATTGAAAACAAGGAGCATTGTTTTTGGGACATGGTCAACATTCAATAAATGCCTTCTTCTTCCTCTGACTTTGAACATAAAGCATTTGTAGAGTAGATCAGTGGAATGCATTTATATTCAAGGAGAGTCAGATCTCCTCAATCACATGCATTAGTTAAAATTCATTCAATAGCAATTAGCTTCAGAAATAGTAAAGCAATAAAAATAGAGTTGATGAGTTGATGCAGTTAGGTCAGAAAATTTGATACTTTACACATTGGAATTTGAATAGCTTGTAGACACTGAATTTTCAAGCTTGCTATAAATAGAAAAGACCTATTTTGGGCACTGGGTAAAGAGTATCATAATAGAAAAGAGAATTCATGATGTGCAGAAGTCTGTCAATAAGTACTCATTGGTTAATACTACCAATATAAGAAAGAAAACCACATTTAAGAAAATCAAATTAAGGACAAAAGTGCCCTATGATAAGATTTCTCAGTAGTATGCTTCCTTAGAATTAGATATAGATTATTTTCAATTTGGATTACAAAAATGTCTTCTAAATAATTCCAGGTAATATAAACATGATAAGGATTCAGGAGATGGGATATGAGATGGGTTACCCTTTCTCAGAAAGAAACTAGTCTGAATCCAGAAAGCAGGTTCATGGGCTGTAAGTCACTAAGGCTGATTGATCTTCACACAATTAATGGGAAAGAAGGGCCCTAAACCCCACTGGTTTTCATCTCTGGCAAACCAGTCACTCTGAACTCATTTTTCTTCCAGACATGTTTTATTTATATAAAAATCACGGCAGTTACACTATTAGGTATATTTCTTATTAATTCAGGCACTTGAAGTCTTCTAGCAACTTATGAAAGAAAGACTAGAAGAGGATCAACATCAAAACCGTTGGCTGAGAGATTCTTAGGTCCCTGGAATGCTGGTCCTTGAACAGTTCACGACAGATTTGGTGTTGTTAGGTACTGTTGAGTTGCACCTGGTCCACAGTGACCCCGTGCTATGCACAGCACAACAAAATACGGCAGGAAAAAACACAGCAGAATTGCTCATTTTAAATTGATTGCCACAGAGTTCATTACGCATCAGAGTGACCCTTTAGAATACACTGTTGAAATGTTGCTGTCTTCACAGTATGTCTTCCCAGGGATAAAAATCCTTATCTTTCTCCTCTGGTGTAACGGGTGGTTTCAAACTGCTGACCTTGTGGTTCACAGCCCAACACATAATCCGTTTGACAACAGGGTTCCGAAGTCACCCAAACAAAACCAGAATCAGTGCCAATGAATTAATGTCAACTTTTAGCAACCTCATAGGGCAGGGAGAAACTTCCCTGCACGTTCCTAAGAGTATAATTCTTTATGGGAGCAGAGAGCCCCATGATTCTCCTTATGCCCTCAGAGTCTCTCATGGTCTTGAAATGTTACTTTTCAGTGGGTATCCCAAGGTTAACCATTGCATATCATGAGAGCTCCTTATATCACCTAAAAATATAATCTGGGGGCCTTTAGGGAATGATACGAAGCCACAACTAACCTTTTTGAGCTACAGGAAAAGGAAGGAGAAGTCAATGTCACATCTGCCTAGTGGTGATTCCTATGAAGCAGAAATCATCTCCACATCCACCTACCACCTCCAGCTTCCTTTAACCTGTTTTGACACCAACAGTCTTCCCCTTGACAACCTCCTTCTCTGAAGCATTTGAAAATCTGTTGCCACAGAGAACTCATAGACAATACTCATGATTTTGGGAGTTTAGGATACTGAGTGGTGTAGTAGGTTATGAATTCAGAAGCCGCAAGTCATTCTGTGTGAGAGAAAGTACACTTCCTTCTCTTTAAAAGATTTTATTGTACCAGAAGCCCATAGCACATTTCTGTCTTTTTCTATACAGCTCACAATGAGTCAGAATTGACTCAATGGTTTTGTTTGCTTTTAAGTTATAAAGGAGATCTTAACAGGTGAACACAATTCAGGGTATGAAAAGATTAAAGGCACAATCCTGTCCTTGGCGTCTCTTATCAGTCATGCTGCAAGACTTGTCTATCTCTGGTCCTCACGTGTTGAAGGTCTGCTATAGTGCTGACAAATACCCCACTCTTCAAGCCAAACTCCTGTCCACAGAAATTCAATATTCCTTTTTCATTGAAGCAGGAAGTCAGCCACTCTCTCTCTTAATTGTATCTCCTGACCCCATTTCTCCACACAGAGTTCCCAGACAAGTTTGTAGCTTCCTTCTTTTGTTCATGCCATTCTTCCTCTTCCTACTTCTGAGATGGCTCAATGACACCCAGTGGAATGAAGAAACTGACCCAACCCTTCCTGAGATTCCTCTTTACCTTATTGCATGTCCTCATCCAGTCATGGTGTGCATGTATTAGCGACATAATCCTGTGTTAGCTTAAAGGTACAAGAGGGAAGGGGTGGACAAAGATAGTTGGGTTCCTTTGTGCTAACATGGCTCCTGTAGAAACAAGTGGGTGTAGTTTAGCCTGTAAATCAGGCCTCAGCTTGATTGGAAGGCAACCCAGATACGTGACTCTCCATGGCTGCCCTCTTCCTCTTTATTCCTGGAGGTGGGCGCCACTCTCTGCTCCATCTTCTTGTTGGTGAGCCACATGGCTGAGACCTGAAGATGCTTTCACCACCACTGGATTTGCAAGACTTTGCACCACTGGCCTGTGACCTGCCTGCATTGTGCATCCTTGCAGTTGCTACATGAATCTGAGGAGGGACTTATGGACTGCTATCATGGATTTATGGACTTGATCTGGACTGTGATGCTTGCTTGATATATAATTAGTTCTTGATATAAAACTCTCTTTCATACATATGTGTGTCTCTGTAGTTTATTTAGTCAACCCAGCCTAATAGAGTGAGAGTTACAAAGACTATGGATAAAAAAGGGTCATAGCAATTAATTTCACTTCACATAGGTGTCAGGTGGCACTATCAGAAATGCTATTCATAAGGCTAGCAGTTCAAAAGCAATAGCCACAAGAAAGATAATACTATTAGCTCCTGTCCAAAGTCCCACATAGGGTTGTATAGAATAATAATAGACATGAAGGCAGTGGGTGTGCTTGGCAGGCCCAACCCAAATCTAAACCAAGAGGTTTAGGGAATGATCAAGTGATTCAAATTTCTAATAAAATTCCAGTTAGTTATTGATTCACCTTGTGGGTGTTCACATTTAGGCATGTGAACAAATGCATATTTGGGGTCCTCTTGAACCAAGTGTGGTAATGTTTTAGCAGGCAGACTGTCACTAGTTACCGATCTTGGTATTAGTCTGATACGGCAATCAAAAAATCCAAGGCCTTCATGGTCTGGTGTTCTCACTTGCCTTGTATTTTCAATAAAAATTGTCCGCAGCCATAAATCTGGGTTCATAAATTTCCAGTTCTTGCTCTTTCTTCTGCCTGTACGGTAACTTGTTTGGCCACAGTCCAGCAATCACCTGAATTCTTGCCATCTTCTCATGATAGGGAGTGAACATGGCTCTGATGAGTCCCTTTGAATTGGAATAGACTATGGCATCTATCAATAATAACAACAATTCTTGGATGCTCGCCATAGATCGGACATTATGCTATCAATTTAAAATGCCATATACATTAAGCTCCAGAGCAACTCATGGAATACATATCTGAACTATTCCCATTTAGTCAATATGAAGTTTAGAGTTTGGATAGTTTTCCCAAATGCATAAAGCTGGCAGGTGGCATAACCAGAACTACCATCTTGATGCCTCTATTATCAGAGACCAAAGCTTACCTATTAACTTAGGCATCTTTAATCAATAAGATGATTTTTAGCTGACCATAACCTGAATGGGAAAGTAAATTAGAAAACA
The DNA here is from genome assembly GCA_004026705.1 of Nesogale talazaci. Classification (NCBI taxonomy): domain Eukaryota; kingdom Metazoa; phylum Chordata; class Mammalia; order Afrosoricida; family Tenrecidae; genus Nesogale; species Nesogale talazaci. Next base: position 7,479 of record PVJH01019547.1, read on the forward strand.
ACCACCTAATTTTATAGAACTTCCCATTTGGAGAGATTCTCTATCTGACTTGGATACTCCAGATTGATAAGCAGAATAGTAATGACATTGAGATCAAATAATGTTTTGTTTGACTTCTGAACACGTGGTAGGAAAACCACAAAACTACTTCACTTTTTGGTAAATATGGCCTGAAAATGCTTATTTTATTCAAAAGTGATGCAGTAAAGTTGTTTTATCCCCAAATATTAAAGGTTAGAATTAATGCTCCCAGTCTTAATGATCTCAATGTAGGCTAAGATAAATGAGATGATGAATGTGATTCAATGCTCCTTTGCTTGAAAGATTCTCCCTGATAGACCACCATTGACCACTACTTTGTCTGGGTCAGTGATTTGTACCGAGGTTTCTTGTTGAAAGTACATGTTGCAGTGTATGATGGCTAAGTAGGTGATATTCTTTTTACACATTCTGTCTGTGTGGATCAGATTGAGCCTGGAATGGAATAGATGTTAGATGATTCATTGACATAAATCCATTATGGCTTTGTGCTAACCTTTTAAAATTCCAGTCTATTAATAGTGTGGAATCTTTCTCTGGTGTGCCACAGATGAATTCTGAATTTGTTAAAATATGCTCTATAGCCAGTCGATGACCCAAACTTCAGATATAAAGGTGGGAACCTTAATATAATTTTTACATATATAAGTAATTTTTATTATAGCATACCTTCAAACACCAAACTGGCTACCATAGTAAATTCTGACTCAAAGAAACCCTAGTGGGCAGAGTAGAAGTGCTGCTGAAACTTCCCAAGACTGTAACTTGTTACAGCAGTAAAAAGCTTCATCATTCTCCCTCGGAGTGAGTGGCTGGTCGTTAAAAAACACTGACCTCGAAGTTATCGGTCCAACATGTTTCCCACTATGCCACCCAGACTTGTCTAGAGGACACTTAATCAGTTAATGACTCACCATATCAGTGTTTCCCATTTAAAAGAACTTTGAGAAAATCATCAGGTGATTCCTTCAATGGTCTGGACTGAAAGCATATCTGAGTCACTTCAAATCATATAGCAGAGGTCCCTGTGACAAGGGAGCCACATGAGGGATGTGGCTGACAGTCTGCAGAATACCTTCTCCTGTTCCTGTGTTGCCACCTCGGTCCTGCTGTGGAAGATGGGAGCATGGGAAGGATGAGGCTATTCAAGGATTCCCAGGTGCTGGAGAGGTCAATGCTTGGAAGGAGGGTGAGAAGAACAGGAAAGGAGGCCTGTATGGGGATGCAGGGCTGGACTAGATGGAGTATGAACTGGATTTCCATTCACAGCGAGCAACAGAAGAAGGGGAGGGGGATTGTGTTACACAGGGTACTCTACAGAACAAAACTAGGACACTAGTAATTCTTTTTATATATTTATGTAGAAAGAAGGACATATATAAAATAAGAAACAGTTAACTAATCTATAAAACAGTACAAATGGCTCTGTGCAACTCACTTGCATGAGACAGCTAGAACACTGGCAGTTTTGAGGGCCACCGAGTAGTCCTCTGTAGAGCAATTCAGGCTATCTGACCACAAGCAGCGAACAGCAAAGCAGGTCCCCAACAGTCAGCCAGATGATAGGCTCTGATAGTCCCCAGCTCAAGAAAGGTATATTCCAGTAGCATAGTGAAGCAGGGCTTGAAGGAACCTCAACTCACAGCCGCACAGTCCACCGGTCAGATGTCCCATGGGTAGTGCCCCTTGGCAATCGAAGTGCAGGATGAACAAGGCAGCGGGCTGGTCCAAGATCCGAAAGTGAGAAGGCAAGGGAGGGGATCGCTGAGCCATTTCTATCTCCAGCCTTCAATTGGTCTCCTGTGTTCACTGGCCATGTTGTCACACAGACCTACCTGTCTCCTTTGGCCATGTTGGTACAACAAGCCTACCTATCACAGAGGCAGAGAAAGGGCAAGGCTGCTGCCAAGGTAGGGGAGGGGGGCAGGAGGCAGGAGACAGTGCTTGGTGGCAACACTCAACCAACATTAATAACTATGAACATCAGCACCACCACTCTGAAGTCCAACAGGTTTCCCACTGAAGGGAGAGGTGTGGTGGGATAGAGGCCCATGATGTAGCGTGCACATCTCCAGAAGTGGCTTGTTTGACCAACCAGCAGTGAGCAAATGAGTTTGGGCAGTGAAGATAGGACATGATCCCTGATTTTACCTGAATCAATTTTGTATAAGAACAAGTCTTTCAAGTTTAATATCAATAAATAAGGCACTATAACAATAAAGAAGACACACACACACTTTGCTGAGGGCTTTCAGTATGTAAAACTATGTTTAACCTTTTAAATAAATATTAGTTTCTACCCTAAAGAATGTTTATTAATTAGCATTTATTTTGGAAACCAATCTGGTCCGCTGATAATTTTTTCCTATTTCTTAATTTAAAATCATTTACATGTTGGGGAACTGATACCAAGGGCCTAAATAGAAAGAGGATGTTTCAATAATGATGTTTCAAGGATGTTTCAAACATGTTACATGTTTCAAGAATGAAAATGTACATATGTGGTCTTCATGCAATTGATATATATATATATATATCGTGATATGAGTTGTTTGAGTACCCAATAAAATGATTTAAAATGTCATTTACATACTAATCTGAAGGCTAGAATTTAGAGCACATTAGCAGATTTTACTGATGAGGAAAAATCTCCTCCACTCTTCTTGATCTGCCAATAAAATTTAGCTATTTTAATTTTTTTTGGGGGGGGGCATCACTGCTCTCAGTGGTGGGAGCAGGAGGCCCAGCCCCACTACTGGAATTGAACCTCCATCCCAGTGGGCCACAGTCCCGCGCACAACCACTACGCCATTGGGGCTCAGCCCTATTTTAATTTTTTTTAAATTTTGATTATTTTTCATGTTCCATGTCATCCTGAAATGGTAGTGACCTTATAACTTATTGGGATGGTTAAAAGGCTTAAAGGGAAAAAAGTCAGATAATTTTAGGATTAAAAAAACCAAAACTTAATTGTGGAAATGGTAAGGTATTAAGAGTCTGAACATTTATCCAAAAGATAAAACCACAAAATTTAAGCAGTAGGTCAGTTTTGAATTGACTGAACTACATGTAAAGATTGTTAATTGCCTAAGTATTTATTATAATGATTTTTGCAAAAAGAGCAGTTGTATCAAATGGCCTTTGTGTGAATGTAAGAATTAGATTGTCTAGATTTTTTTATAAAGGTAATTTCCCTTGGACAAAGGGTTTTTTATGGATTTTCCACAATGGAAGTTCTCACTGAATTTGTCTGCTAATTTTCCTACCAAGTGCTACTATTTGGGGTGATGAGGGCTGTCTCAAAAATAAAGAAGCAACTTAATATAGCAATATATCAGCATAAGCCTTATTTGTTGAGAGATGAGATATTAGATGATAATCTCAAATTAAGAGCGAGGAGGAATTTGAAGTTAATTAAGCAGAATATAAAATGATAGAGTTTCCTTTTTATAACATATAAACAGCTAGAGTTTCTTATAAAAATAATGCTTAATGGGAAAAGATCAGGGAGAGGAGAACGTGGTATGAATCATCCTTGCTAAATAGGATAAAATATGAATCTACACACCAGCCTATGCCACCATGAGGTGTCAAATGGAAAAAGGCACCAGAAGTTGAAAAGCAAGCAACCAAATAGGTGTGAAGGGGTTGGGGTATAGTGGGGACTCCCGACCCACTAGTAAGTTAATTGGAAGGTGCCTCTGACAAGGACCACATGGAAGGAAGGATAAATCCAGGGTGTGGTATAGCATTGATGAAACCTATCCTCTAGTTTTTTACTAGTTCCTCCCATACTGTTATGGTTGTTAATTTTTATGCCTCATTAATCATGTTGGACTTGCATGTGCTTCTTTGTATAATTAAGAACATTTGACACATGAAAGCCAAGATAGATAAACCTTCCCAGAGAGTTCCAGGAGTAATGTTCCCTGAGGGAATGGGAAGTGAGGGGAAGTGGTGGTCAAGGAGATGAGCTGGTATCACTGATGACTGTACAACCCAAGAGGTCGAGGAGAGTGAACAACAGAGATGTACATAAATGGATATGTTGGATGGTATAAGATGTGGCCTATAAATAAAAAATGAAGGTTCAGGTTTGGAGGGTGGGGGAGGGAGGGGATAAAGTGGAGCTAATATCGAAGAGTTCAAGAAGAAAGAAAAAGTTTTGAAATGAACTGTGGTGGCAGTTGTGCAACTGCCTGATGTGATTGATGGAATGTTCCCAATAAAATTATTAAAACATACATGAGTCATCAGTAAATAGGTTTGTCTACTTAATCAGTGCAGTTCCTCAATGGTGCCAATGATTAAGGCTCTCAAATGCTAAGCACAAGCATAGAAGTTTAAGTCCATCTCGGGACAACCCAGAAGAATGACCTGGAGATAGACTTAAGCACAAAACAAAAGGCATCCAGCCACCTACACCACCGTTTCATTCTGGATATATAACTGTAAGTCGGAACTGACATTACAGTAACTGGTTTTTAATTATGAAGTAACTCATAGGGGCTGCAGTTGAACACTCATTTTTACCAGGTTGACTCTTAGGTGATGCTTCAATGTTTATTATCGCCCACTGATGAAGGCTGAAGTCATTGTCCATTTCAAACTTTTGCAATTGATACATCTCTGTAGGTATAGGTGTGCATATGTATATTTTGTGTGTTTGTGTTTGTTCAAGGATGGATGACACTAGAAAAAGAAATGCAATCTGAGGGCAAAAGTGAAAAGTATCCTCCAGGGATTTATATGATACCAAGTGAAATGTTTCAAAAAACTGATGAAACATGGGAAGTACTCACTAAGCTACACGAAGAAACTTAAAGACAACTTCCTAGCCAACCACTGGAAGAGATCTATATTTGTGCCCATACCAGAGAAAGTTGACTCAAGGGAATGTGGGAATTTCCAAACAATATCTTTAAAATCACATGCAAATAAATGTTGGTAAAGATAATCAACAGCAGTTTGAAATGCTACATCTAAGGAAACTGCTAGAAACTGAATCTGGATTGAGAAGAGGATGAGGCATCAGGCTTGAATGAAAATCTTAGAATAATTCTCAGGAAAAGTTAACCCTTAGAGGACTGCTACCTTCTCTGGATACAATGGACTGGATACAATTGTCAGTGAGACTTGCCTGTACTGAGAAGGGAAACTGCCCCTCCCCTTCCAAAAACACTCACTGACACACTCTAGAGGAAGCCACTAATGTGTGTCTTATGGAGGCAACAGTAGGATCATTTTATGATATTGAGGGTATTAAGTCTATGAGTATGTATATCCCTTACACATGTCATCTTGGAAGATATGGTGGTCAGGGGAGTCTCTTTTATGTGGGATTCCCAAATGAAATCACTTCTGTGAAAGAAAGCAATGATCCTTGAATTGGTGTCTGATCGATGAGCACAGCTTCCCCATATATATTTTACAGATGCAAGAAACAACCAATTAGGAGCAATTGGTATTCTGTGGATTCAGGAACAACAGATATTCTGTAAACTATACATTTACCAACATACTATTAAGAAAGGTAATTCATTATGTCAGTTGTTATTTTATGTAGTTATCACAGTTTTAGAATTATATTGTTTAGATCTATATTGTATGGATAAATGCTTTGTTATCCATTCATTGAAATCAAGTCAAGTTCACATTAGTGACTTGATAGGACATAACAGAACTGCCTCTGTGAGTTTTTGAGACGATGCAGCTTTGTGGGAGAAAAAAAGCCTCCTCTTTCTCCCTTCAAGGGGTTGGTGGTTTCAAACTGTTGACCCTGCCATTTAGCAGTCCAATGTGTAATCCACTATCCCACCAGAACTTCCTAATGCTCAGTTAACTTTCTTTAAATTGTGTAAAAACAGAAATATAAAGCCAAGAAAAAAGCAGTTGCTTTTATAAACCAAGAACATATATGTTTTTGCCCATGCAGTTTTTCTCAATCTGTACTTGAGCACTGGGTTGCAAATTCTTTCCTTAGAAAGGTTTCCTGTTGAAATGGAAATGGAGAGAACTCTATGTACAATTGCCTAGCTTCTAATTCCACATTGGAGAAGTGGAATAAATTCTACAGATGAGTTTACTATTCAAGTACAACTAAGCAGTAAGAAACATTCTTTGACTTTCTCAACTACAGTTTTAATTCAGGAGTTATAACTATATAACTGAGTGTATACCTTAGTTTAAGCAGCATATTAGTTTTTTTCTCCTCTGAATTTACCTGACAATATTTGTTAGTATTATTGTCTTTCTATTTTCCTAATCAGGATGAAAATGAAATTAATATGAAAAAAATCCTATCATGGTGGTAGTTAGAATTTTATTTGTGGAAAAGTTACCATAATGTAAAAATCTAGATATGAGATTAGACAGTTTTGGAATTTATAAACTAATGTAATTAACATCAAATATATTTTAACATCAAATATTTTATAATCTCATGAATATCAAAACACATTCTTTATTCATTTAAAAGAGTGCACTTTTAGTTCAACTTTAGTTCAATTTTATTGGAAAACAATAAAATTCCATGAAAGCAAGACTCTGTTATAAAAGCCAGTGCCTCTGGTTACCATTGTTTTGGCAGAATGACCCCCTGAAGATCACGTTGCTGCCCTTTTCTCAGTCTTATTTTAATTTTGCTTGGCCATGGTCCTTGCACCACCTCCCTTGGGAAACCCAACTTAAATAGATTCTTGCCATTAGAAGTTTTTCTTTAATGTGTTTCCTGCTGGCAAGTGAACTCTCACTCTATTCTGAATCTGGGTCTTTCCCCGTCGCCTGCTAGTTAGGAGTGATTTTTCAAGAAGAAAGAAACAAAAACGTTTCAGTTGTGGTTAGAGGGCAGAGGGAAAACTGCCAAATAGCACATTCACGAGCAGTGCTCATGAAAGTTTTAGAGCATGCAGTTCCATCCCCCAACTCCATCAGATCAATCGGAGGCAGATCCTCACGCACTGAGCCACATCATGGAAATGTTTAAAACAATGTCTTAAGCTATGACAGTCAGCCAAGATACATTGCTATTTAGACAATTCTGTTACTATACACCGTATGTGCTATTTTCCTATATGTAGCCTTTCCCTTTATCTATTTATTGGTATTGTTTCTACTGAATTATTTTCTGTCTATAAAACCCTCCCTCTCTCCTACCATAGGCATTGAAAAGGTTCCCAGAAGCTTCTTTATCTCTGAGGCTCTCCCTTAAATTAGAGATACCCTTAGAACAAAGGCACAAAATAATTGATTAAAGATTCAAACTTTCTTCCATTTAAAGAGTCTTTATTGCATGTTAGAAAATAGCATTTCCTAATTGATCTTTATTTATTTTTGGTAATGATGTAAGAAACGTTTCAATCATTTCATTTTTCTTCCTCGGTAGACTGACTCACAGCAATGTTAACCAATGTGTTCGATCTAGCTTTAAAGTTTGTATTATTTTAACTAATCCTAGGATCTCATTTTAATAATACATTTGTACTTTGGAGCAACGGGAAGCACAGAGAAGTTGACCATCAGTTCTTCACAGTCCTTTATCTGCAACAAGCCATCATATATAACTTCTAGTTCTCTCATCCTTTAAGAAAAAAAGAAAAGAAAGAAAAAGAAAAGCCATTGAAATTGCGTTGCCACCAAATTTGGAAGTCTTCTCTAAATCTCATTTTCTTTATCTATATAATAGAGATATAGATGTTTATCCTGCTCAGTTTTTAGAAGATGACTCTGCGTCCTTGCTTAGCCTAGTGCCTGGCACCCAAGGGAATAACCTTTCTATTAGGATGTGTGACAGTCAAGTGGTGAAGAGTATAGTCTTTGAGGCAGATGAGTCGGATGTGAATCCTTACTGCTATTGATTGGATGTGTATCTCTATGAAATGTAATTGACCTCCCTTGTACCCCATTTTCTTATGTGCAATAAAGGTTTACTAATAATACTGTGATAAAGCTGCAATGGGTTTGTGCATATAAAGTACATAAATGAGTTCCTGGCTCATTTTAAATAGTACTCAAAAATGATTGACCACCAGTATAAAACCTATTCTAATTCAAATACCCCCATGCTTTTTGTTTGTTTTTGTAATTATATTTACATGTGATTGCTTTCAGGCAAACGTTTTTCTTCTTCCATTTTCTTAAAAAAATAGTTTTATTTTCTCTCCTCCCTTCTTGTGTAAGGTGCTTGTTTCTCAAGTATGCAGACTATTGTAAGGGATAGGACTTACTCCACAGACCTCTTAAATTACAAAAAGCTGCCTACAGAACCTAAAATTGATTTCATTTCTTCTTTTCACTGTTAGATACTTAAAATCTGTTTTGCTCCCTCCTCCCCCAAATAATTTCTTATCCATTGATGACATATTAGTCCAGATTGACTAGAGAAACAGAACCAGGGATACTCATGCATGTTTAAGAGATCACTTCATAGAGCAATTGTATATGGAGACAACATCCCAATTCATCCCAGACCAAGTCCATAAGTCTGATATTAGTCCATATGTCTAATACTAGTCTATAAAATCCCCTTTAGACTCATGCAGCATATGCAGAAAGATCACAGGTCAGTGGGTGAAAAGTCAGTGAATCCAGTGTCAAGGGAAACATCTCAGCATGGGCATGATGCTCCTCCAGCTCTCTGAGTGGGTCTCCTCAAAAAAAAAAAAGTGAATCAGAGATAGAGAGAGGAAAAAAATTCCTTTCAGGGAGAAGGAAAGGAAATTCCCAGAATCCTCATGAGAAGGCATGATGTCCTCAAGGGGGCATCATCAGACTGTGACCATCCCTTCATTCTTTTGTTAAATTGACATGAACCTATGTGTGGCAGTCACCTAATCTGGTGTCAGTTTGAGGATTAAGAATGTAGGGGTGCAGAAAGGAGGAAACAATTTCAGGGATCTACATATAACCTCCTTTCGGGGGCATGGCCAACTGGGAAGTGAGTGAAGGGGCACATTGGACAGTGTACGGTATGAAATAACAATTTGTAAATTATGAAAAGTTCATGGGGGCGGGGAGGGAAATATGGGGAGGTAGAACTGGGGGCCTAAGTGGAGGGAGGATGCTTTGAGGGTGATCATGGCAACAAGTGTGCAAATAAGGTCTGCATACAATTGATGTATGTATGGATCGTGAGGAGAGGTATATGAGTAGCCAATAAAATGATTCATTTAAAAAAGGGGGGAGGGGAAAGAGGAGTTTTTTTTTTAAGAGGAGCTTATACCAAGGGCTCAAGTGGAAAATGTTTGGAAATGAATGTGGCAACATGTGTGCTAATGTGCTTGATACAGATGATGTATTGAATGTTATAATAGCTGTAAGAGCCCCCAATAAAATTATTTAAATTATAAAAAAGAATGTAGGGGTGGAGTCTAGCCTGTCAATCTGAAGATAGTCAACGAGACTTCTGTGTGGGCATGAGAATTTTGAGAAATCTGGTACTTCCTTCTTGAAAGCAAATGACACGATCTCTCTTGACTCACTCCCTTGGAGAAGCTCTGTTGACAAGACACATTCCACTACACTGATTGACTCATGCCCTGGGAACTAGAGGAGTCACCTGGAGACCCCTGTCAGTGCTGAATTGTTCACAGCACTACTGGGTCCACAAGACTTTCTATTCACTGACTTGTGATTGTTCTGCATTTGGCATCATTGCCTGTGTTTTGTGAGTCTGAAGGGGACTTTATTGATTGGTATCAGACATATGGACTAATATGGGACTTATGACCTTGGACAGGACTGGGTTGGGATGTTTTCTTAATGTACAATTATCCTTTATATAAAATTGTCTCATATATGCAGATGTATGTTTATGGATTTGTTTCTTTAGTCTACCCAGACTAGCACACTGTGTAACTACAACAGATGAACTCACCAGAGAGAACACTCCATCACTGTGTAAACCTTCTCATGGATATACTATTGATTATTATTATTATTTTAATGAAAACAGGAAGAGGCTTTGTTTTAATACACTCAGACTTCTTAAATAACATTTTTAAAAGGCAAGACATATTTTCATGGGTTAGTATGATTATATTTTCTTTTCCTTTTTAGCAGTTTCATCCATTACACTTCAGTGAAATTTTGCAAATCAGAATATATTTAGCTTCTCTACGGGGGATTGAGAGAAAGTTTAATGCTTGTTACCAGCAAGGAAAAAAGTTTTCTTTTAAAAGATTCTTAGTCTGAGGAGAAAAACAAGTAATTAGAATACAGTTTTATATAGTATTAAATCTCAATATTAGCACAGTCTGTTTCTAGAGTACAGTACAAATCTTCAATGTTGAGATTCTACCTAAGACTAGTGGCAGAAGAGGGATCCTTTGCAATCTTATTTTCTCCAAGTAAACAAGTTGAATTTAGATTCTTACCATAATCTTGTGAATTGCAATAAAATAGATTATAGTAATCAAAATCGGGTAAGTAAAGTGTTTTAGTCTGGACTGACTAGAGAAACAAATCAAGAGACACTCACATGTGTACAAGAAAGATCTAAATATACAAGAGCAATTGAATATTGAGAAAACATCCCAGCCCAGTCCAGATCAAATCCATTTGTCTGATAATAGCCCATGTGTCCAATACCAATCTACAAATTCCTCTTCAGACTCAGGAAACACATGCACTGATACTGAATGCAGGATGATCACAGGCCAGTGGGTAGAACATCTTGTGGGTCCAGTGGAAGCATCTCAGCACTTGTTCGAATCTCCATGTGGCTCCTTCCTCTGGAGAGCTCTGACTTCCTCAGTGTAACTCCATATGGCTTGTCAACAGGAATGTCTCTCAGGAGGGAACATGTATCTGGCCTCCAGTGAGTCATTTATCTTCCCAAATGAGGCCATCAAGCTGTGACCTGACTGACAAGCTAGACTCTATGACTTCGTAAGTCGAAAGGAGTTTTTGTAACTGCCACATAAAGTGCTCAGTCTGTTCGCAGTTCTCATAGCTTAAATTCTAACATTTTTCAACAAACATGGAAAACGAATCATTTTGTCACATGTATGCTATGAAAAAAATATTTGATTAGGTTTAAATATTTATCAATTAATAGAAAATTTATTTTCACTTAAAATTAAACTTATATTTGTGCTTTCTAGTTAATCTTCTGTAAGTCTAGCTTGTTTATTTCAAGTCTTTGAAAAGAAAGTCAATTTCATTTGATAGTCACTGATTAACTATGCCAGCATATATATCATATCATATCAGAACTAATGTGCAAGCCATATAGTTTTAATAAGATGACAACAGCTGTTATAAAAAGCAATTCTGAAATTATAGTGCCTGATGGCACTCTCATTGAATACTTAAAATGGGTTGCAGTTTTAAAGGCCAAAATAAAGCTCTATATGTTTGGTTACTATATAAAACATACTTACTTAAAGGAGGTATTTGATCACTTATTTTTTTCTTGTCACCTTGGATAAAGGTGGAGAGCCTTGAATTAATTATTTTGATGCACTTTGGAAAATCATATGTTATACATCATGTTGATTGTTCTTACTGCTAGATGTCACTATTGTTTCAGTGCTATTCAACTCCCAGATACATTTTCTGAAATTAATGAATGAGACATTTTACTGGCTAACACATGACACATTAAAGAACAAAATAACACCATATCTATTTTATCAAAAATAATTGAACATGCACTCAGAGTGAACATTAATGATTTATTTTTACTTGAAATTTTTTGATGACACTTTGCCTAGTATTGACTATTAGTATGATAGAAGGTAGTTCAGTGATTGTAAGAGAGAAATCTCTGATTTTTGCTATGATATACCAGATTTAATGCTAGATAATAATCTCTTGAGGTATTAAGAACATATTTTGTCTGTTAATGCTAGGCCTAGTTATTATATATTAAAAATACTCTATTATGTTTCTTCTATGTAATTGGTTTACTCTCGTGTATATAATGAAATGTCTTTCTCTCACATAATATGTTTACCATGTCACTCTCTAGAGAACCTTCCTAGGATTTTAGATATCTTTCTGACACAAGTTACCAGAGGATACTTCAAGACTTTCTATTTGAAAATAAACTCTAATAGTTCTATTACTTGACAGTGGAAATCATCTGAGTAGTACCACAGGGAGTAAAAACAGAAAAATTAGTAAAATATAACCTGCCATATTCATGAGAAACATGCATTAAGAAATTAATGTTGCAAATATTTGAAGATTGTCCAATGACTTTAACTGGAAATAACTTGATTATCACATTTTAACTTGCTTACTTATATATAACAGGGAGAATCAGATCCAGTTTATAGTTCTGTTCTATTAGCAATCTAGTCTATCATTAAATCAAACTAGATTTATCTTTTAGACAAGCATCACAAAAGCACTCATGGAAAGTGCCCTGTGTGAAGAAATGAAAATTTTATACTATGGTTAATGAAAATATTATAATTTAAGTTTTTGAGACTGATAGAAGGGTTCAGCAAACTATCGAGTACAAAATTCAAAATTCAAAAATCAATCGAATTCCTCTACTTTAGCAAGGAGAGTTGAGAAATGGAAATAAGGAAAACCATGTTATTTACAATAAAACACAAGACCAAAATCATTGCCCTCAACTTGATGATGACTTATGTTGATCTCATAGCATTGGGTAGAACTGTGCCGATGGGTTCTGGCAACCTAGAATAGAAAGTCCTATCTTTCTGGCACATAGAGGCTGGTGGTTTCAAACTGCTGACCTTGAGGATGAAAGCCCAGTGCATAATCACTATGTCACTAGAATTCCACTCTGATTATGATAGTTTCCCTCCCCTTACTCCCATCACCTAAAGAAAACTGCCTAAGAATAAGTAGAATCACAAACATATAAGACTTAGGCAAGGGAAGCAATAATAAATCATTATTGCAAGAAACCTTCATACATGGAAAGGGGCACTATACTCCTAGATTAGAAGATTTACCATGAAAATATCAACACATGCCAAACAATATATAAATATGATGCAATCCAGATCTAAGTTCAACAGCATTCTTTAACAAAATGGAGGGATTATCTTCAAGTTTACATGGAAAAGAAACCAACAATTAATTTAAATATTTCTGAAAATTAATTATATAAGCAGAAAGCTTTATATTCCCCAAGCTCAGAATGTATTGTATAGCTACAGAATCTAAAAAGTCCAGTGCTCGGACAATGATAAGCAGATACCTAGACCAATGGAACAAAAGATTGAAGTTTATTCAATGCCAAGAGATTGCCTCCTTAACAGATGATTCTGGCAAAACTGGATAATCATTTGGAGAAAAAAGTAAGCCCTAACCCAAGAACACCAGTTCTTGATATGTATGATGCAGCCCTCCTTGATACTTACCCTCACAAAGTACTGATATTGGTGCTGAAATGTGATGAGAACAGTGAGTGGTGCCAAGCTATCAACAAGTATAGTATCTGAGGTCTTAAACAGCCATCTAAGTGAAGTGCTGGCAATCCCACAGGGGAAAAGGATACCAGCCTATGTGATCAAAGAAGTACATGAGAAAATCCATGATCAAAGGAGGGAATTGTATTAGAGCTTAAATTTTGATGACCCCGTTTGGAGAAAGCAATGGATAAGAGTAAAGACCCCAAATCCTTTTGCATAGCTCCCACTGGGAAGAAGGCCCTATTGAATTCACTGAGATCATTGAACAGACATGTGAATAGACTTGTCCATAGACAGAGGGCATCAGAAAATGAACTAATCTATATAAAAGGCTAAATTTTAACACAATAATTTTCTCTGTGACTCATTTTAATTTGTTCTCATTTATATTATTTCTATTTTCTTTTGATTGAGGGCCTTCTGTGTTACAGTTTCTAATGTGAGTTGTTGTTGCTGTTTTGTATGATTTTCCTTAGATGAAATCCACAATAGGTAGATTGATAGAGACAGCAACGAGAATAATAATTTTTCTAGGATTATGCCACAGAAGGTTGAGAAAAAATGAGGAGCTAATAATAACAGATGAAAATGAGGAAAATATTTTTAAATTGTTGTGATGATTGCAATTTTATTCATATACTCAGTATATTAATATACTGAATTGTATGGTACATGAATTATGTCAGTAAAATTATGTTCAAATAAATTAATAAATAAAAGTTACACACTTCAAAAAAAGAAGCAAAGACATGAACATAATCGAAGGAGACATCTAGGTGGTTAATAAACATGAAGAGATGTTAATGACCACTACCCATTAGACAGATGCAAATGCAAACCACAATAACATTTCACCTCACCCCCGCAAAAATGGCACTGATTAAAAGAAGAGAAAGCAAAAAATTCTTGTAAAGTTGAAGGGAAATGGAAATCATAAACTACTGTTAGGAGTGTAAAGTGGTATAAAGTTCTATGGAAAATGATAGAGCTTGTGTTTGCACTAGAGAAACAAATTCATAAGCATATATATGTGTATAAGAAAGAGGTTTATATACAAGAGCAATTGTACATTAAGAAAACATCCCAGTTCAGTTCAGTCTAAGATCCTAAGTCCGATATTAGCCCATACCATCCAATACCAATCTACAAAGGTCTCTTCAGACTCATGAAGCATGTGTCATGACACCAAGACAATCACAGACCAGTGGGTGCAGAGTCTTGTAGATCCAGTAGTGGTAGAAGCATCTCAGTGCTGGCAGGGATCTCTCCATGGTCCCTCCAGTTTCCAGGGCTCAGGGTCTATCAGCATAATGCCATGTGTCTTGCTGCTGTCAGCTTGCTCTCCCAGGGAGTGAGCTGAGATGTAGTGTCTCCTGCCTCCAAGAAGGAATTGCCACATTTCCCACAATTCTCAGGAAACGTCCATGCTCATGCAGAGGTCTCATTGACTATCTCCAGATTGACAGGTTAGCTTCCACCCCTACACTCTTAATCCCCAAATTGGCACCAGATTAGGTGACTGTCCCAGAGCTCTTGCTTAAAAAGCTCAAAAAAGAAATATTACATGATCCAGAAATCCATTCATAGTTATATATCCTAGAAAGGAAAGAGCAGTGGCAGAAAATACACATATACACATAAATGTTCATTGCAGCATTATTCACAATCACAATAAGAAAACAACCTATGCGTCCATCAATGAATGGATAAACAAAAGATAACCATTCATATATTCAATGGAATACTACACAATAATAATCATAATGAGTCCACAAAACATGCGAAAGGAATGGAAAGGATTTTTGCTAAGTAAATAAGTTAATACCCAAATGACAAATATAATAAATCATTCTCTGGTGGTACTGCGGGTTAAGTGTTGGATTGCCAATGCAAGGTCACTTTTCAAGCCCATCAGCTCTATATGGGATAACGATAAACTTTTCTGCTCCTGTAAAGATTTGTAACCCTAGAACCTCTATGGGAGCACTATGAGAAAGAACAAAGTCGATGACAGAGAATTTTGCAAAGAAACGTCAATAGTAGATTTAAACCCAGAGAGATGTTCTTTGATGATTACCAGAATGGTAGGGGTAGAGGAGAGAATATGGCTTACTAGAAAATAGATTGCCAGACCTTTTCTCTGAGGTGGATTTGGATGAACTTAAACCTCCTGTCTTTAAATCAGCTGCAGAGCTCATCAATGTTTGCATCACGCAGGTACTTTCCACAGGATTCTGCTGCTTTTGAGTGCTGGGGAGTTGGTTTCTATTCAGAGTGACCCATGTGACAGAAGAGAATGGACCCATGGGATTTCAAATGCTATAATCTTTACAGGAGAAAGGTGTCAAGTCTTTCTAAGAGTTGCTGTGCGGGATGGGATCCAACTGTCAAACCTCCAGTTAGCAACTGAGTGCTGAACTACTGTTCCACTGTACTCACTAATAAATCCAGTCAGTCAAATACCTGACATTTGGCAAGTTGGTATTTCTACCTCTTGAGAAATATTGACAAAGTGTATGGGCAGAATGTTTCAAATTCTTGTGTTTGTGATTATACACTAAAAATATAAACATATGAGATTCACTTTCTATTTGGATGTTAAATTCCAAGCATATTTTATGGAAAAACATGGTTGTTTTCCTTAATATAAATGAAATGTTTCTTATCTTTTCTTAACAGCATTCTAAAAATAGTTGCTATACAGATGTCACTGTTGGAAAATAATCTATCACAATTGACTGTTAATCATTCTTTAAACACCTGAATTCAATGAAGACAATTCTGTTTCTTACGAGCTTTCTTCTAGTAGTTTCCTCTCTTTCTTTGGTCATGTCTTCCCTATCTTTTTAAGTCATAGAGTTATTTTCAATATGAAAACACAGATAGATACCCATCTACTTAGATATTCTGATATTGTTTGACCTAAAGATGAGACACATGTCTTATTTAGCACTAATATGCTGCCTGGCTCAATCTCTAGTTCTTTGGCACGAGTTTGATTTAGATTTGATTCTAACACATCCATTCAAAATGCTTCTTTCTAGGTATCTACTGTCTTCAGCTTATTTCCTCTTAGGTGATTACATGGTGACATAACTTAACATAAACATAACACAAAGACTTGAGAATATGGCAGATGGTGCTGGTTATGACTTTTAAATCTGTGACATTCAGTAAATTATTTGCCCTTTGAACTGCATTTCCACAATGTAAGCACTAATAGGACACTTCGGGGAATTTCTTCACTGTATGTACACCAAAATTGTTGTTGTTGGATGTCGCATAGTCAATTCCAATTTATAGCAAATGTATGTTACACTGTAGAACAGCCTCCAGGTGTTTTCTATGTTGTAGGACTTATGGGTGATCTCCAGGTCTTTTCTCTGTGATGCTGGTAGGTAGGCTCATATGATCAACTGTTCAGTTAGCACCCAAACACCCAAGTGATATGAGCTTCTTACAGAGTTTAGGGCAGATGAACTCTTCAGCTCTGGTCACAAAATTTAGCAGTGAATCATAGTTCTAAGAGAAAGTATATAATTTAATAAATTTGAATGGATGCCTAACCATGCTAATCAAAATTAAAGCTGTGTATTTTGGCAAACGTTTATTTTATTGATAACCATATAGTTTAAAATGGTAGTTCATGGGTAGAAAGTAAAAAGCATTACATTATATTAACCTACAATTGTTTTCTTTTAGAAAATATTTTGTCAAATAGACTTGCCTTTTGTATGTTGCTAGTATCTGCAAGTTGGTTCTGACTTATAAGGACTCCATGTAAAACCAAAGCCACCATATTGAGTATTATCCTATTTTTGCTGATTTTCCACTTTATCATGATGTTCTACTCCAAGGATGAACGCATCTGATGTCATGTCCAAAACACATGTGACAAAATCTTACCATCCTTGATCACGAGCAACACTTCAGCTACACTTTTTGCAGGACAGATTTTATTCCGGACGTTCACAGTATATTTAGCATGTATACTTGAGCATCTGCTGACTCGAATATAAGCCGAGGCACCTAGTTTTACCCCCAAAAACGGAGAAAATCTATTGACTCAAGTATAAGTCTAGGTGGGAAATGCAGCAGCTAGGGTACATTTCAAAATAAAAACAGATAGCAATAGCATTACATCAATCAAGTCATCTGTAGGTTATGTTTTTGAATACTTATTTCAAAGAAAAACAGTAAACTAACTCTAAGTGGAAAAGAGGGTCAAGAAAAACAATAAGCTTACAATAACTATGCACACTGTATTACTACATATGCTTCCTTACTACATGTACACAATGCAGCTTGTAGAGTTTGTGGCCTAACACAGGCTGAAGTTATTCCAGAATGTGATGACATGGCTGTTTTTAGAGTTCATAATATACACGGTATTCCTGCATATGCAGCGTTACCTCGTACATATGGGAAGTGCTAATGCAACACATGTGTTAAAATTAACACTCCAGATATAAAAATAAAATAAATATTTTTATTTTATAAATAAAATAAAAACCAAAATAGAGGAGACTAGGTACTGTAAATAAATGTACTGTATATCCAAGACCAGAGACATAGAGGTACTTGTATTCAGCAATGCTTAGGCGGAGCAAGGGGGCGTGACCGAACGCAGGTAAAGGCTATGTCCTTGGTCACAACCCTGCAGGAGAAGAAGAGCAGCCGCATCCACCATTCATCTGGCAAGGATATGGTGCGCCCCAGGTACCAGCACACAGAAGCGCGCAGGTTCTTGCCCTGTACTGCATGGACAACACAGAGGCTGCCGGTGTAAAGGAGAAAAGAAGAGCGGTGATGTCAGCAGTCATCCGACCACTCACAGAGGCTGCAGGCACCTGCAGATGAGTGGGAGAGACTAGAGAAAACACCCGCTCTGCACTGGAGAACAGGTAAGTTAGAGCCTCATCAAAGTATAAGCTGAGGGGGGCATTTTCATCATTAAAAAAGTGCTGAACAACTCGGCCTATACACGAGTATATACAGTAAATATCTTTCATAATATCACAATTTAAATGCATTTTTTATCAGTTTTCCTGATTCTTTGTCCAGCTGTCACATATGTATGGGAGAAGTAAAAACACCATGACTTAGATCAGATGCACCTTAGACGTTAAAGTGGAAATCCTTGCTTAAATAATTAACAAAAATCACTTTATTGGGCACTCGTGCAACTCTTATCAAAATACATCCATCCATTGATTCATCATTTCTAAAAGATTTTCTTTCTACTTTAGCCCTTGATATCAGCTCCTTTCCTCTCTCCTCCAACCTTCTTCCTTCACGAACCCTTAATAATTTTTTTTCACGTCCTAACTCCGATTGCTGTCTCCCTTCACCCATTTTTCTTTTGTCCATGCCCCTGTGAGGAGGTTACATGTAGATCATTGTGATCTGTTCCCCTTTATTCCTCTACCTTCCCTTTCCTCTCCTGGTATCACTACTCTCATTATTGGTCCTGAGGTGTTTCTTTGTCCTGGATTTCCTGTGTTGTGAGCTCTTAACTGTACCAATATACATGCTCTGGTCTAGTCGGATTTGTAAGAATTGGGGGGCAGGAAACATTAAAGAACTTGAGAAAAGTCTTATGTTATCTTGGTGCTATACTGCACCCTGACTGGCCGGTCTCTTCCTGGTGACTCCTCTATAAGGGAATGTCCAGTTATCTACAGATGGGCTTTGGGTCTCCACTCCACATTCCTCCTCATTCACGTTGATATAATTTTTTGCTCTGGGTTTTGATACCTGATACCTGATGTCATCCATACCTCATGATCACACAGGCTGGAGTGTTTCTTCCATGTGGACTTTGTTATTTCTCAGCTAGATGGGTGCTTGTTTATCTTCAAGGCTTTAAGACCCCAGACATTACATCCCTTGAAAGCACCAACAGAGTTATTTACCACATTTGCTTATGCACCCACTTTGTCTTCAGCAACCATGTCAAGAAGGTGAGCAGCACACAATGACGGGTTATTAGAACAAGGTGTTCGTGCATTGAGGGAGGACTTAAGTAGGTTCCGTGTTTGTCTGCTACCTTAACATGTACATAGGTGTATTTCCCTATCATTGTACATAAATATATTTACATATGTGCATGCCTGTAATTGTTCTTTGACTTCTAATTCCTTCTTCTATTTCCTTTAACTTTTCTCCTGCCCCACTGTGATGTTTGACCTCCATTCGGGTTTCAGTAAATTCTTTCTGTTATATTGCCTTTGATCAAGCCCCACTAGGTATCCTGTTCCCTCTTACCTATTACCTGATCCTATTACCATCAATTTTAGGTCACTTGTTCTCTTGTTCCTGAATTTGTTGAGACCACTCTTTTCTTTCCTCGCCTCCCCCTCTCCTGTGTCTCCCTGCCCCAGAATGGTCAGTCCCATTACTTTCTCCTACAGATTGTTTACCCCTCCAATCTTATTTAGATAAGCATACAGAGACAATAATAAGCACAAAAACAATATGGCGAAATAAAACAAGAAAGGAAAAAACAAAGCAAAACAGTAACAACTATAAAAACACCCCCCAAAACAAACATTCAAGAAAACCCACAAAGGTCTTGTGCAAAAACTTTGCCTAATGCAATCTGTTATTTGATTTCTTGACTGCTGCTTGCATGGGCATTGATTGTGGATCCAGGTAACATGAAGTCCTTGACAATGCCAACTTTTTTTTTTATTTTTCGTGATGTTGCTTATCAGTGCAATTGTGCAGGAAGAGTTTCTTGTATTGCTTATTTGTTTGTTTTTTTTAATGCAGTTTCAGGTGTAAACCATACTGAAGTCTATTGTTTTGTTTTCATCTTAATCAGTGTTTCAAATTATCTTGGTTTTTAATAAGCAAGGCTGTGTCATCTGTCAACTGTTAATGAATCTTCATCCAATCGTGATAACCCTATTCTTCATATAGTTCAGCTTCTGTGATTATTTATTCACCATACAGACTGATAAATATGGTGTAAAGATACAACCCTGACACATATTTTTCCTATTTTAAACCTCAAATTTTTCCCATTATTGTGTTTGTATGAGTGTCTTTTAGTTTCTACCTAAATTCCATTTGAGCATAACAAAGAATGAAGTTTTGGGAATTACTATTCCTAACAATATTATCCATAATATGGATTATCCATAATTTTTTATGATCTGTGCAAATTCCCTCACAAACTCAATGATATTGCTTTAACATACAGTTAGATGCTTTTGAATAGTCAGTTAAGAACAGGTAATTACATTTCTGGAATATTTTGCTTTTCCAAGATCCATCTGAAATCAGCACTGATATCTCTGACTATATATTCTTTTCTGAATCAGCTTGACTATCTAGAAATTCCATGTCAACATGCTGCTGCAACCATTTTTTTAAGGATCTTCTGTGAAATTTTACTTAAGTATGGTATTCATTTTATTGCTCATTCATAAAACTACAATTATGTTATTCACTTATTTTGTCAGTATAGTTTAGGAAGCTTTACCTGAATGTTGTAGACAATTTTCATAGTCATATGTGATGGATTTTGTGTCAAAGAAAATTTCAAGATATTTTTAAAGTAAATAGTGAATATTCTACTGCTTATAGTCCTCTCTATGTGACATATTTTGATACAGCCTGTGTTAGTCCGGGTACACTAGAGAAATAAGTTCATAGACACACATATGGATATAAGGGAAAGGTTATATACAAGAGGAATGGGACTTTGAGAAAGCATCCCAACCCAGTCTACTCCAAAGCCATAATTCCGATATTAGCCCATATGTTTGATACCAGTCTATAAAGTCTTCTTCTGACTCATGAAGCATGTGCAGTAGAGGCATCCCGGTGCTGACAGGGGTCTTCCCATGGCTCCTTATTTCCAGGGTTCAGGGTCCATCAGCAGTATCCATTGATGGTGGGAGCATCTCAGCACTGGTGGGGGTCTCTCTGTGGCTTCTCTGGCCCCAGAGGTCTGGTACCATCAGGGCAAGCCCATGCGACTTCTCTTCCAGCTCCTTCAGATTCCAGGACTCAGGATCTATCAGCACACCATCATCTTGTCTTGTCAGTAGTTCATCTCTCAGGGAAGTGAATCAAGTCTCTCTTCTACAACTGGGAAATACCATGACACTTCCCAGAATTCTCAGGAGAAAGCCATTCCCACACAGAGCCTCATTGGCTATCTCCAGATTGACAGGCTAGACTCCACCCCCACACCTTCAATCATGAAATTGACATCAAGTAAATGACCGACATACACCCTAACCTTCTTCTCAGCAATGCCTCATCTGAAAATGATCCCTATTGGAGCTTTGGAGGAAACATTGGGCTACTAAGTGAGTGGTTCAAATCCTGTCCATGGAAGAAAGGTGAAACTATCTGTTTCCATAAAGATGAATAATCTCAGAAACCCTCCACGGTCAGAATCAACTCAGTGGCAGTTTTGTTTGGGCCTTATCTGAGATGAGTTCTGTACTGGGATTTATTGTTCTGAGATCATCACAGAAGTTATTTTCCCCAGAATGACATCTTTAAAGCTATTCCTTTGCCCTTAGGCTTTGTGACATGTGCAATGTTAGATTTTCGTAGGTATAGACAATAGAAAATGTCAAACTAGTTTAATCAGGAAATGATTTTTAAGTGCTATCAAGAGTGTGCAGTATTTTTTAGAGTCAATTCCAACTATTAACATCTTGTGAATGCCATACTTTCTAGTTCTAGGCCATCATTTCTATGTTGGAGCCCATCAATGGAGCCTCCATATCAGCCCATATTTTGAGATCTTCCTCATTTTCATAGATCCTCCACTTTGGCAACATGATATCCTTCTTCAAGGATGTCTTCTACTTCATAAAATGTCCAAAATAAATGAAATCTCACTTCATTCAATTCTAAAGATCATTTCTCCCATAACAATATAGTTATGAAGATTAGAAAAAGAGCTCTCTATTTAACTTCCTGGGGAATTTAAAAAAAAAATCATACCACAAAACAAGACTGAAAGAGTTTCTGCCTATCACTAACTCCAAAATAAACCAACTGCCATAAACGAGGGCTCTCAAAGAAGACAGGTAACTGTTTTATTGTGAATGTGTCAGATCTTTTCTGATCCATATTACAAAAGAGAAAACGTTGCATCCTAAATAATCCACTCATATTTTAGGCTTTTAAACATACACTATGGGCTGAGCCCCGGTGGCGTAGTGGCTGTGCGCGGGACTGCAGCCCACTGGGATGGAGGTTCAATTCCAGCTCCCAGGAGCAAAGGCTGGGCCTCCTACTCCCACCACCTGAGGGCAGTGATGCCTTAAAAAAACACACACTATGAATGGATCCTAAATTATGTCTGGAGTTTTTGTTGTGTAATAAGATGAAAACTGCAATGTTTAAAGTATCCCAACCTCCTTGTCCTTTCCATAAGCAAAGACGTGGTAGGAGGGTATCGAATACAGAGTGTACAATAGGCTCCTTCATCCTGCTCACAACTAATTTATATATGAGCTCTTCCTGTAGAAGGTCAGGCTTATCGCACACTGCCAAGTGCAATATACCTTTAGCTAGTTTAAATGGGGCTTACCTAATGATAGTGCCATAGTCATCAAATAAAATATTTATATAAAATCTATTTGGATGAAAATAATTTAACATTTTGTCAACTACCTCGTAAGAATATCATAATCACTATAGTCATTATTTTAAGACTTTATCTTGTGTGTCTCCTCTATGTAGATCATAGACACTCTGAGGATAGGAACTATATTTTAAATTCTATATTTTCTGTCCTATCAAAGCATCTTGTCCTGGGGTGGCCAAGAAATATTAGTAAAAGGAAGATTTCAAGAAAGTGTAAGTACAATTAATTGGGATATTTTACTATTCCACAGGAATAGTAAGTGTCTGCATTGGTATTATTTGAAGAGCTTTGGTTTTAAGAAATTAGGGGAATTTGCATAGATAATGAAATCAAATAACTCATTACTGTTTATTTGCAAGTCAAGGAAAAATGAAGTGGTTAATGAGTATGCTTTTAAATAATATTAGGTATATATTAAAATGATGAAAGAGTATTCCATTAACTTCCATATTATCTAATCAGCAATATTAAAGAAGACTTTAAACTTATTAATCATCAATTCATCTAGGTCTGCATATCATAGAGGAATTTTTATGAGAGAAATTTAACCTGTTTGAAAAGAGGTGCCCTACTATTTATGACTCATAAATTAAATGAAAATTAGATTGGCTTGTATGAGAAAATACATTCCATGGTATAGTTAAAGGGTTAGGTGAGGGACATCTCATTTGATGCTACATATCTGAAGCCTGTAGATCAGAAAAAGCCTGTAGTTTTTAAAGTTTTCTTTGCTCAACTTTAATATCTAAATAGGTAACAAATGATGACATATCAATACAGTTGACTACTACTCAAAAATAAAGAGACCATCTACATAACAACTTTTTCCATATGAGAAAGATGCAGCATGCTTCCATAAAGAGTTATATTTTTGAAAAGTTTGTGTCACCATTCTATCCTGTACTACAGGATTATAATGAATTGAACTGGATGACAACATATTTGATTTTTTTTTAGTTAACAACTTGTGTTGATGTAAAATGTCTTATTCCAAGTTTAAAAAGCCTTACCATATTAAATACCATAGTACTTCATTTATATATAGTACTATAAAAGGCCAAACATTTGTGACGGGATATTTTAGCGGTATCCAGAACTTATAGTTTGGGGAAGCTCTCACTCTCACTCACTGACATCATGTCTAGCCTGTAGGGCAGGCTAGAACTGCATCTGTACGTTTCTGTTTTGGAAACTTTATGGCTGTAGAAAGCCCAATTTTTCTCCAGTGGAGTGCCTGTTGGCTTTAAACTGTTTAACTTGCAGTGAATAGCCTTGCAAATGTGCAACCACTATGCCACCAGGTTTCCTACAGGAAGGTCTAGCATGAGAAAGTTCCTGATTTTTCTAGAAATATTTTGTATCAGATTGGTTGTGATGCTTAAAAGAATCCTTACAAATATTAAAATGCATATGAATGTATGCAAAAAAGTGAGTTTTATTAATTAAAAGAAAATCAGTCAAAAATAAAAGCCCCATGTTCCTGCTTTACCTTCATAACTGTCATTAGAATTTTTTCCTAAAGCATTCCATACACAGACAAAATATTATAGATTCCAAAAATATTTGGAATATTATTGCTACATCCTAGATGCTTACATAAATTATCTAATTGAATCTCTATAACAGCACTGTAAAGAATATATTATTTCAGTTTTACTAATTAATAGTCTTTTGTACACTAGTAACCAGAGAATGAGATAATGTAAACCAAAACCCTTAAGTTACAAATCCAGCCTTACCTCTACTCATTTTTCTGACATGGTATATTGGCCAGCTCAAAAGGTTGTCTAATCTTCTTTATGTTAATATCAAATTTCAAAAGCACAAGGAAAATAATAGTGGATAAATCATTTGCATTTTTCTCATGATTTCTTATCAGAAGGCTCAAAAACAACATTAGGTGAATATGTCATATTTCCAGTTAAAACAAAAGCAACAGTAATTTTAAAATAAAAATCATTTTAGTTGTGCAATGTAAAGATGCATCTAGGTTAGACGGCTTATCAGTAATCCAAAAGAGTGAACAGAGTATTTGAGTCTGGATGAAAATTATCATTGAATGATACTGCAAAATCTACTTAATTTCTCCACTGTCATTGTTTCTTGTATATGTCAATCATGGTAGAGTCTATTCTCATTCAGGAAACCCTAGGGGATCTCATAGAATGACCCCATCAGGTTTTCAAGGCTGTGGTCTTAATAGAAATGGATTGCTAATCTTTCTCTTCCATAGTGGCTGATGATTTCCAACCTCTGATCTTTAGGTTGGATGCCAAATATTAACCAGTGAGTTGGCATGTCTTATTTCTTTTTGCATAAAGAGAAGGATAAAGACTGATACTTTGAGTTTGTTGTGAAGCTCAGCATGAAAAATGTCAAAGCCTATAATAATTTGAAACAAAAACAAAAACAAAAGCCAAAACAAACCATACTCACTGCTATCGAGCTCTTAGTGATGCCAAAGGAAAGGTTAAAACTGTCCCTGGTGAATATCCGGGACTATAACACTTATCAGAGTAGAAAAACCCATATTTCTCCCACAGATAATAACTACTAATAAATATTATATTTCTATTTCCCTCCCTACTAGCTTCAGTTACAGTGTCAGACATTCAGAGGTCCTACAACTTTAACTGAGTCTATTAGTTCATATTTCATAACCCCCAGCTTAGTAGACTTTGTAACAACATTGATATTTGAAAGTCCACAAGGCTGACATAGGGCTGGAAACCAGGAGTCCAAATTTCAAGTCTCACTCCACAGATCTTGCAAGATCTTTGGCAGACACACATGAACCTGGGCTTCATCGTGACTGCAGGTTTATGCAGGACTAGGCAGGTCAATTTTCCACAGAAAGCAAATTCTAATAATTATCAGGTTAGTAAAGTACGGGCATCATAGTGAGCCTCGCTTTTTCCTCTCTGTTGCTGTTGTTGCTGAAAGCATAATCTGATGGTAGCTATTCATTTCCCAATATTGATTTTTCTGCACTTTCATTATTTTGGATCAGGTAAATGCTGGTTTGTTTTGTAGGTTTACAGAAAGGACATGTCAAACAGAGATTTAAGGCCCCCAAAGAGACCAGCTTTAAAGAGAACACTTCAATCATGGTGAATAAACAGACACATATCGACTAGCACAAAATCATACCCACCAGTTCCATTTGATCAGAAATTTTTGTGTTAGTATTTGTAATTCCAGAACATTGGTATATTATTTCAGGAAGCCTGCCTCTGGCTAGTGGGCCTCTTTATATGGTAGAGTAATGGATAAAAGATTTCAAATACTTTTGGATACATAGACTTAAATTTTAATTTTCTTATTTACTTAGGTTCTTTTCCCCTGCCTAAATTTTTACACCTTGCTTTTCTTTCCTCTAATTTCTATACTCAAATTCCTAAAACAGTTAATTTCAAATAATATTTTTCTATAAACTAGTATTTAGGTTAACCTAAGGGGAAAATGCTGTATATTTTTAACAACAAAATATTTGCATTTATATTTTGGTGCTTAGAAACTTAATTAAACTCTTTAAAAATAAATTTATAAATATAAATAGCATGACCATGCTGTTTGCAACTGTCATGAAAGAGTTTTCTTATCTATAAAAGGTAATCACTATCACAAAACAATATAAATTTACTCATTTTTCAATGGACAATTAATCAATTACAAAACATTTACTCATTTATTTGTTAAATAAGTATATATTAGTATTTCCTTTGTGTCATATAAAAAATCTGAATGCCCAGAATTCAGTGGTAGACAAACCAAAGAGGCTGCTTCTCTATAACCATAAACAACAATAATATAATGTATAATACTAAAGCAGATTAAATGGATAAAGACTGTCAGTGTATTATTTTATTTAAAAATATTTTGATTTTTGGTCATAAATAAGTGAACATCTAGTGGGATGCTTAGAAAAGAGGTTCTAGATTGTCTTTTCGCATGCAAACATTGTATGAGAACCTGAATGACATTCTAAACACAATATGAGTTATATTTAAAATGTAAATGAATTTCATAGTAGATAAGCCCAATTGTACACACTAATATGTTTTAGATGTATTTATACTTACCTATTCAATTCTCTCTTAATGAATGATTAGAGATTAATTAATGGGTAATATCAGTTATTACAGTCAATGTCATTGCTGCTTCCACTTGTCAGTCTATCTTGCTGAGGTCCTGCCTCTTTTCCTGACTCCCCGCTTACTTAAGCATGATGTTCTTCTCTGAGACTGGTTCTTCCAAATAACATGTCCACAGCATATAAAACAAAGCCTGGCCACCCTCCTAAGGAGCCGTCAACTCTACTTATGAAACAGAGTTGTTCCTTCTTCTAGCAGTCTATTGCATATTTAATATTAATTTGTCCAACACTATGAGCAAAAGGTGTGTCAATCTTTCTTAGTCTTCTTTTTCATTTCCCAGCATTTTTGTGCTTAAGAGAAAATTTTAAAGGACAATGACTTGAGTTAGAGAAATCTTAGACTTCAAAGCTAACTCACCACCTGTCTTTGCCTCCAAGACTCTTTAAAGAGGTATATAGCAGTCATTTGCTGTATGTTAATTTGTTATCTGATATTTTTGAATTTTGCTTTCATAGATGTTGATCGTGGATCAAAGTCCAAGTAAAATATAGATAGATCGATGGTGCATAGATAGATAATCATACACATTAAATAATGTGCTCCTTAAGAACATTGAAGGAATCTTGGTGAAATAGCAGGTTAAGCATTGAAATACTGACAGCAAGAAAAGCAGTTCAAACCCATGATAGGCTCTGTGGATGGAAGATGAGGATATCTATTACTTGAAAGATTTAGTATTCGACATCCTGTGTAACAATTTAACTCTATCTTAGAGGGTCATTTTGAGGTAGAATCAAGTGAGCCTTTATGGTTTTTTTTTTTTGGTTGTTTTTGGTAAGAAGATTAATAAAGTTAAAAAGTGAGAGTTATGTAGGAATGAAATTTTAAGATAAGTGGAAAGAAAAATCCTTGAGGCAGTTAGCCGTGTAAGTCTATTTGTTCCATTGGCACTTGGCATCTTCCCTCTCATGTGGATGATTGCAGCTGCAGCTCTCTGCCAACTATAATTTACTTGGCAGTAATTCTACCTTAGCAGAGGGCACATGATGGCTACTTACCCAGCAGAAACAAAGGCAGTCTGGTGTATAATTCCATGTTCATGCTACTTCATTACTATACTTTATAAATCATTTATTCTTTCTCCTTTACTTTTAACTCTAGGTATTTGAGGATGTCCTCACATATTTTACTCCAAACTACCAACAATGTATTCATAATAGAGGCACTAACCAATAACAATAAATAAATACGATGACATTCACTGGGTGGTTATTATCATGTGCTGTCACTGTAATAAGCACTTTGCATACATTACTCACGTTGAACAGTAACCTATAAAATAGTCTACTACTTTTGCCATTTTGTAGGTGAAGAAACAGTTTTGTATAAATTAATTCTCAAAATCACATAGTAATACATCATAGGTTAGATACTGGCTTTCTATCATTGTGTAAAATTGATAAAAATGGCATGGAGTCTGAATTTGACCTCATCTAAAATGACTAGGGGAAGGCAAACCAAACTTGCTGGTCGAAGAGTGATTCCTATGAAAGCAACGTCAAACCTGCCTCTACCCTCCATTACCAATTCTGACACCGAACAGCACTCTCATTGTAATAGCGACACTGAACACATAGATAATACTCATAGTAGTGGTGTTTATAAGGACAATTGGCAGGTTATGATTTAGGATCAGAAACACTCCAGGCACAGGTCTTCCAATGACAATGAGCTCTTCTCAAGTGTGCCCTGCAGTCGGTCTATTGTTCTAAATCTCTTAGTCACATGGTCCCTTGATCCCTATCCTTGTCAGGCAATGTTGCTAAGCTCTTTTATAGCTTCTGATAGATACCAAAAGGACACACCACTCCACTGTAAATTGAAGCCCAAATGTGCTCAGCTAGGTTCCCAGTTATGTACCTAGAAGCCTCCTACTATGCAAGTGAGCCTCCTGCCCCAAAGTACTCAAAGCATCCACTTTACTT
Source organism: Nesogale talazaci (assembly GCA_004026705.1). NCBI lineage: Eukaryota > Metazoa > Chordata > Mammalia > Afrosoricida > Tenrecidae > Nesogale > Nesogale talazaci. Next base: position 36,616 of record PVJH01019547.1, read on the forward strand.
TCTACAAGAACAGGAAGCCTGCTTTGTTTCTAGCCTTAGCTCTTGGTTCTCCTGCTGCTTGCCTGCCATTCTCTGGTGTCATAAATTTTTCTCTCTCTGGATTGAGGAGATCCAATGCACATGATCTTGTGTCAAAAAGTTACACTCCATTCTTATCTCCTATTTTTTGATGATAGTAAAAGCCCTTCTTTCAGTTTCTGAGATTTTAAGCACTGCAGGATGACAAAACTAAGTAAGCCCTTACAAGGTTTCCTCTTAAAAAAAATCACAATTAACCTTGTTAACAATAACTCACAACCAAATAGTTCTATCAGAATCTTCATCCACCTTCTCTTAAGATTTATTAGCAATACATTGCTTGATGAGTTACAAAGACTACATACAGTCAAAAGAGTTATGTTGAATAATTCACTGCATCTCACAGAATAAAAGATGTTGTAAAGTGGTTATTTATTGTCCCCTATAAAATGTCAAAGAGGGGATGATAAGGAGAATGAAAATGCAGGTTTATACATTTGCCACAGTATTTGAAAAGAAAGAAAAGTCAAGAGATTGAAAAAAAACATTTTACCTTTATTACTACTTTTCTTTTTTTCTTAATACAGACAATGACAGGTTAAATTATTAAGGGATATGAATACAAGATTTAGACATTTATACAGGTCACTATAAAAATATTAATTTGCTAGACATGGAATGATTTTTTTCATGATTTAGTTTTCTTTATTTGATAGAGTTTTAAATTATCCTAGACCCAGAAAGGTCAGTCCCTTTTTCTGTTTTCCTTTTATCCCAACGTCTCATAGTCCTTATTTTCAGAAGTGCAGTTCTGTGAGCATATATTGCCAGTCGTCTATGAACAGTTGCAAGTCTGGGACACTTATTTCCCAATGACGCTGGAGCTCACAATCCACCCCCGCCCTCCACCTGGCCACCATCAAGATAGAACCAGAAACGCTAGAAGGATTTCCATCCTTGCCCACCAATGGGTTGTAGGGAGTAGGGGAATTCCTGAAAACCTCCCTGCCAAGCCCTGCATTTCCAGCTGAACTTTGTTCAGCACCAACAGCTCATTTAGATGCAAGTTGCCATAGAAGATTCTCATTCATGTTTTTAAGTCCCAGCTCCTCTTCTGTGTAGAGCTTTCTGATTACAAGGAATTATTTCATTGGTTCTTTTCATTCAAAAGAAACTTCTGTAACCAAGCCACCCCACCGCATCTCCTTCCAGGTAGTTCAGTTTCCTCCACCACCACCCCTCCACCCCAAAAGCTGACAGGATGAGGATGAGGGCAGAGCCCCAACTGACATTAGGGATGCTGGTCATTGGTATCACATTTGAGCATGGCTTTCAATAACAATTCCCTTATGAATGTGTCAAAGGCGTCCAGAGCTTTCTCCAGAAGAAACCAAAGGGTGACTAAGGCCCAAGCATTCACGGACTTGGATGCCACATGGATATTGCCATGGGTCATGTGTTGCAGTAGCGAAATATGCCCTTGGTATCCACTTCTTGGATGGCTGCGTGCACCAGGGGCACATGGTCATCTCGGGGCCCAAACCCATGAGTCCCAGGATGCCTTCAGAACGTGTTGTGTAGATGTCAGCCTGAATAGCAGCCTCAAGGCGTACTCTCAATGATGACTTCGGGTTTTCACTCCTGCAGGCCTTCCCCTTACTTGTGGCGACTTCCTGGAGGCTCTCTTTGCAGACGTGGAGGGTGAGATCTGCCCCAAGTTCCGGGGCTTTGAGGCAGACAGAGCAGTCACCACCATTGGAGCCGTCCCCATTGCCTGGACCACAAGCAAAGTGTCCTGTCGGATGGGCCCAGCTGCACACACAAAGACCTTGTTGCCCAGGGCAACTCCACCTCACCAGCAAGCGTGGCTCCCCACCGACGGAGGCTCGATCAGGGCTCCTTCCTCCAAGGTGACCTCTTCAGGACGCATGTAGCAGAAGCTTGTTGTGCGTGTAGAAGCCACAGAGATTTCTGTCATCGGGGACCTGGCGCAGAAGATGGGCGATGCCAGATTGCACCGGCCAATCTTGCAGAATTTAACCGTTTCTCGGGGTGCACCAGGCTCAAGAGCAAGCTGGTCACCCGGTTTTAGGTGTTTTACTAAGGATCCCACTTTGAAAACTGTTTCTGAAGCTTCATGTCCCAGCACCATTGGCTTTTTCATCACAAAATTCCCCATTTGATTGTGCGGCCAGGAGTGGACATCTGAGCCGTAGATGCCAGCGGACTGCATCTTCAGCAGCACCTCCTTGGGCCCCGGGTAAGGGACCGGGTAGTTCCCAGACACAGGTCTTGCACGGCCTCAGTGCACCGCCAGCGAGAGGTTCTCAGCTTTGGTCCCGGCCATGGCGTTCGACACCTCGGAGGTCAAAGCTGATGAAATGATTTTTTGAAAGGCTTTATATAGTGAAAGAAGACCCCTAAATATCCCAAGTATGATAATTGGAAGCATCAATCAAATGTATTTTGAAGACTGCCATCATTAGTATGTTTTCCATTTAGCACTGAAAAGGAACATAAGATTTAAATTAGGATATTTCCATAGGGAGATGAAAACATGAATTTGAGCTTGGCAGCCGAATTAAATCAAATTTTATAATGTTGTGGCAAAATTGCAGTTTGTTCAGCAAAATTACACTTTAGCTTAGTTTGTCTGGTGTCTGTGTTTTCAATTCCAAAGCCTGGCAGATCTATTTTCTGTTTGTTTTCATCTGTAAGTTTCTGAGGACATGGGAATTTCTTATACATTTTTGTGTTCTCCAGAGTAGATCACACGTCTAAGATTCAAACCAGAGAGTCGTTGAGTAGAGTTTTAGAAGAATTATTATGTACTTCACAAGTCTGTGTGGTAGATTGAAAACGTAGACGAATGATAAAAGTATTATGTGATAGACAAAGAAATGAATATTCCGATATCCAGAGACTGTTAAGTAATGCTCTACAGGCTTTTCAAACATGGCTGAATTTTGGAAAGTATTCGGGAGGAGTCTACGCATCCACATTAAACTCAACATCAGAATCCTCGTTGAACTTGTGCCTCTATTTGTGTATTTGCAAGAATGCTTAATAATGTAAATTTACCTCTTTACCTGTCTATCTTTCCCATATCCCATTATTGGGAAGGGCCACCTAATATTCATTTCTAGCTCATAGTGAGTCACAGAACCTCAAGATGAAGCATTCTCTGGGTGCTGCACTAGTTACTATTCCTCTTTTCCTTTTGTGTTCTCATTTTAAAGAGCATTATTATTATGCGCAGGAGTCATCTCAATATTAAACTATCTCTTTGAAAATAACTATTATTATCTGGTGGCACGGTTGGATTGTTAGTCTCAGGTAGTTCAAACCACCCAGGTGCTCTACAGGTGGAAGGTAAAGCTATTTGCTCCTGTAAAAAGTTTATAGCTTTGGAAATCAAACATCAGGTGGTAATTGAGTCAGAATCAACTGAATGGCAATGTTTGAATGGTGATGCTGTTCGTTGCAGAGTAGGTCTTCTGATTTGATCCTTCTTGTAAAACTCAGTCTGTCTAAGTTGCAGTGTCCTTAGCATGAATGGGAGTATCATGCTACCCAGTTCACAGGGTTTGTTGTTGTTGTTGTTGTTGTTGTTGTTGTTGTTAACTTACACAATTTAGCAAACAGCAACAGTAAAAAGAGCTTAACTAAATGTTTTGCACTCAGTATGCATTTAATAAATGACATTGTCAACTTATTTATTTTTTAAAAGATGTGTTAGTAAGTGAGAATTCAAAGGTATGGTTGAATTAAAAATGAATATATTGGGATAGAGAGTAGGTCTACAGAATGAAAAGTGATGAGCATCATTGTTGAAACAGTTTATAAAATGGGAATTCTGGAATGGGAATGGGCTTTCAGAAATTTACAGTGCCTGAATTGTTGCAAACGAGTAGAATCCTTAGATATTTCAGACAGATTGTGGGCGCTCGAAGCAATTTTTTAATGAACTAATGAAAATAAACCCTTTATCAATTCTATTCACCTCGTAATCAAAAAGTGAGTCTGCACATTTTTTTCAAGATTTGTTTTGGAAAATAGTTCCCCACTCCCAACGTGAAACCTAATCCAACATGATCAAGTCTATCCTAACTAATAACAACCCTAAAAAACGAAGTAGAAATGTTCCTTCAGGGTTTTGAGATTGTCAACATCGATGAAAGGAGACCTTTATCCCACAGAGAGACTGCTGGTGTGAACTGATGCCCTTGTGGATGGAAACCCAATGCTTGACCAATAGCACCACCAGGCCTCCTGTAGCAAATAGAGGTCTCAAAAAGTTTTTTGATCTTATGTCTACCTTGTAGCTGCTAATAAGATTTAGTTTTGCCAGAACTGAAATAAGAAAATACTTCACTATAGTGAAGGTTTAATTAAAATTATTCATGACATGACATGGATTAAAACAATGGATTAAGTGATGAATATTTCATTTTCATTGGAAAACTGAATCTCCACTTGACATATAAACTCTGTTATCAAGACCTCCTTATCTATAGATAAAGTCAAACCCATTGGATATTCAGAGATTAAAATATAAAAATCATGATTAATGATCTAGGTGAAATGATTTATGGAAACACAATGGAAAAAAATGACAAAGCATAGTTTAGAATTTTAAAAATAAGTGAATCTCAAGTTTCTAATTTAAAGAGTGATTTATGAATTTTTAAAATTTAAATTACTTTCATATACAAGCCCTGAATCAGAGTTTTGAGTAGATTGTAAGTACATTCATCATTTCTGAAATTCAGTCCATGTTAAAGCAAAAGGCATATGGAGGTTTGTGGCAGAAGGATTATTCCATAAATATTGCTAGATATAAAACATAATTGAAATTGCAAATCAATTAGGCAAATATTTTCTTAAACACAATAGCGCTGTCATATCCGAAGAAATATTTTTCACTATCTTAAACGTTGGCCATCTTGGTTTCCCCATATCTCCAGCTCTCTTCTCTACTAGTGTACCTTCTCCAGTCCATCTGGATTTGTGAGATAGAGTTGGGACCGTGATGGTTGGGGAGGAGGAAGGCTTCAGAAACTAGAGGAAACTTGTATGCATCATCACTGCCCGGCTGCACCTTGACTGGTCTGTCTCCTCCCCATGACTGCCCTGTAAAGGGATGACCAATTACCCACCAGTGGGCCTTAGGTCCCCACCCTGTTCTCCCCCTCATTCGTAATGATGTGATTCTTGTTCTTTGATGCTCGATATCTGCTCCCTTCAGTCCCTCTTGATCACACAGGCTGGCGTGCTTCTTCCATGTGGGCTTTGCTGTTTCTGCACTGGATGGCGACTCGATTATCTTCAAGTCTTTGAGACTCCAGACATTCAATCATTTGGTAGCTGGGCACCATCGTTTCTTCTACTCTGTTTGCCTCTGTATCCATTTGTCTTCAGCGATATTGGGAGTCAATTGGCCAATTGATTTTGATTTTTGTTCTCTGATGCCTGATAACTGATTGTTTCAGCACCTCATGATCGCACAAGCAAGCGAGCTTCTTTTCTGGTGGGCTTTGTTGCTTCTGAGCTAGATGGCTGCTTGTTTATGCTCAAGCCTTTAAGATTCCAGATGCTGTATCTTTTGATAGCTGGGCGCCATCAGCTTTCTTCACCACTCTTGCTCATGCTCCCACATGTCCTCAGTGGACCCTTGTGTGCACACAGTGATATGTGTCCCCCCCCCCCCCACTTTGATGTCTATTGCCTAGACCTTTCACCACCGTGTGGCTACCCTGGCTGTTGTGCTTCTTCTGTGTGGGTGCGGTCTCTTCTCAAGTAAATGGTCTATTGTTTATCTACAGGCTTTTAAGACCCCAGATGATTGGAGCTGCCAGAAGGGTAGAGAGGAGGTGGGATAGAGAGACAGAACCAATTGTAAGGATATACA